>VJMH01005122.1:0-93732 GCA_009835185.1 Aphanomyces stellatus | reverse complement strand
TACAGTTTTTGTCGATCAAGTGCATCAAGTCAATTACATCTTGACGATGATCCGAGTGCCCCATGGGTCAAATTCAATGACATGAATGTGAGCACGTCTAGTTGGTTTGAAATGAATGATAGCGTTCTTTCAACGGTGTCTGATTCGGTGTATTTACTTTTGTACAAACGTTTGGATTCCACGAATGTTCGTATTCCCGAGGAAGACGACGAAGAAGCGATGTTATTGGCAAAAGCAATGTCATTGTCAATGTCGAGTCAAGCAACATCGATTGATTCGTATTCCTCATTGAAGAGCCATATTGGACCGTAGTTAAACAAACTGTAGAGGGGTAATATCAGTGTATTGAAACTTGGAATGCTTTTTGTTTGAGACTTCGTTAGGACCAGGGGCTTGTGAGAACACACTGTAGGTCGCGCGTATTCTCGTCGAAGTATTTAGAGTGACAGCGACAGTACAAAGATATGATATACCAGTCCCGAAAGGATAAGAAAAAGACCTCTCCGAGTGTTTTGTTTCTCCTTGTTGGTCTCAAAAAGCGATGAAGAATCTACACAGTGAGAAGAGTTCTGTCGAAGTGAGGATTTGAAGCAATATGTAGCTAATTGATGTTATTACTCAGTGCATGCATTATGCTAAAATAATTTTGGCGATGTTGTCTGCCATGTGCATTGGTTATAAATGTCGACTGAATCCGAATGAGCAATGACAGGAGCGAGAGGGTTAACGCAGTTATTTTTATAAGAAGATCACTTATACAATTAATACGTCCTCAGCGCCGTTGCATACGCCTCACATTGCTAAACATTGGGCCAACCATACAGTTATTTTACGTAATATAATTCACAAAGACGAATGAGTTATTATTCGTCATCAGCGGCAGCCGCTGCCTCAGAATCTACATCACGCTGATGCTTCAATTTTATTGCCTTCACACGTTCGTCTTCAGTCACTTCAATTCCGTCCAATTTTTTTAGCTTTGGCAACAAGAGGAGGGTGTCCAGGCGATAATTTTCCAGCTCAGTAATTGCATTTCCTGGGAAAATAGAATTATTGACTTCAATCACTTAATGATAGGGTACCAGTGAGATCAAGCTCGGAAAGTGTCTGACACTGCGGTAAATTGGAAATGGCGTCAAAAGTTGCAAGCTATTACAACACATGAACATTTTTCGGACTTTCACTCAACGAACTTGATTGAGATCAACGGCCAAAGACCGTATATTCGGAAATGCTTCGAGTCCAGTTAAATTGGTAAGCTTGTTTTCGCTCTACGAAATTCGAAGTTGAAATAACAAATTAGCAAAAAGGTTATTCACCAGCACCAAATGCTCTACATTAGGAAGCTCGGCACCAGATATGGAAGCGATATCATTTCTTGCCATTTCGAGAGACTTCAAAGAGGAATACCCCGACAGGCCATCAAATGTCGTCAATTGATTCCCTTGAAATTGAAAAGTAGGATACTTCTCTGAGACAGAGAATTCATACCATTGAGTTTCAAAGACACAATGTTAGTATTTCCAGTAACATCCTGTAGTATTGCTAATTGATTTTTGGATAAATCAACGTCCTAGAAAATATTACATATCACGCTGTTTTTCAGCTAGAAGCAGCACCTTCAGATAAGAGTGCTTGAACTTTGGGAGGCTTGAAAATTGATTTTCTGACAAGTTCAAGCACACCAAATATTCAAGAAAATTCAATGCATCTGCATCGATGAGTTTGTTCTTTGACAAGTTGACATTCATCAAATGGGGGAAATTTTTGATTGGTTCCAAGTTTTCGAGTCCTTTTTCCTATCATCAACGAAGAAGGTGACGAATATTATCTCAATTCTTTACAATGAAATCAAGTGCGAGAAATGCGAAGCCAGAGTTGTCGCCAGTGCGATCGATGCGAGACAAACCATCAGCGAAAGACACAGCTTCTGTAGTACTCATTTCGAAATTCAACATGACTGTTCGTCGCGTTCACTTGACCGTTACATCGATGAAACCGCTCGCTCAAATTATATTTAACAAGCAAACCACGTCGTGCATGAACGAAAATACAAGATTCTTGTCAACAAGAAGAAACACCAGCGGGGCTTTCAAGAAAGGATAATTGTACAAGCAGTTTCGCGAATTAGATTTGTTGCTTCAAGTTCCTGGGGACCCTCTTGGCTTAGACTCTTGTGCCTCCAGCGTTCAATCATGGAAAAGATGATCAATGTAAAATAACTTCGTAATATTATCTTTGGTTTATGACGTTAGACTACTTGAACAAATCAATTTGTCGAGTAATTCTCTGGTTGAACTCACACAGTATTGGCGCAGCGATTACCAGCAGAAAATGCTCTTGAAATGGTCTAGGCTTCAACGTGCACGGACGAAAGACAAGTTCATGTCCTTCATTCGCTGCGCCTTTGGGGCATCTGTCAAAATCACAACGCGACGATGAGCTTCAACTTCAACCAAACACTCCTCCATTGAAGTTTGGTGGCGTTTGAGACGCTTGTGCAGTGGACTGCCTACAATGGATGATCCTGGGAAATGCATGGATAATTGGACGATCCAGGGATTTGCCCTTTGATGTCGCTCACATGACACAACTTGCGCGCTCCCACTATTGGAACCAATGAACCATATTGTGCACATTCGAGCTGGGCGTGAGGCCTGGCGCGCGGCGAGTCACGAGACGATTGACTTTCAGTCCATCCTGCAATGGATGGTGAACAGCACTACGCATGCCGTCGACGGGCTCAAGAATGACACTGTCCCAACTGCCATCGACTAGCTGTCCAATGGAACGTCGTCGACTATGGATTGGATGGGTGGCGCTGTGAATGCCACGGGTCACATTATTGTCGTCGCCGCAGAGGACACAGGGTTCGTGCTTTTGGGGGCTCTAATCGGAACCATCGCGCTGTTTTTGGCTGCACTGGCGGCTGGCACACTTGTGTCGACTGCCATGGCTGTATTTGGCGTCATTGTGCCTGGCGTTGGGACAATTCACGCTGCCGGAGGAGTTGCGGCCACGTTGCAGATGGCGTCATTCTGCCTCAGGTCCAAACGTGTGCTAATATTTGCATCCGTTGCGGGTGCTGTCGTTGCTATAGTGCTGCTCGTGAACAATCGATAGTTGGCCACTTTGCCATGACATACGGCCCTTGGTGCGGCCGAATCCCATAAATACATATATATCATCAATCATTGAATATTTCGAAAATAATGGATTGACATCAATCGTGATTCGTAGGGACTTGGAAACAATATTCCTCCATTAATTAAAATGTTACTGGTAGGGCCACACGGGATTATTATGGTGCGCCAAGATTAAACATACATTCTAAATCCGGGTATTGGCGGAAACATGCATTCAAGTTCTTCGAAGTATAGTTTTTAGCTAATACATTCATCTATGTAACAAACTTAATATCTTAAAATACAGAACCCGGTTATTTTATGAATGGTAAACCTCTTACATTAGATATAATTCAAAAATAAAATAAGTGGGGCACTCGATGGTGTCGCGAACTGTGAATAGCAGTCGACAACGAGCGGACTTGCGCCGAGTGCCCCCGCAACGGGGCACTCGAGGCACGATCTCTACCGATTCGACGCTATGTGTGTTCCAAATTAGCGACGCCATAGCTTTAAGTGTCCTCGTATCCCACCCACTAATGTTTCGTGGGACGCAAAACATGTATTGCCTAAATTATGAACCAATCAAATTGCTTTGGAGCACAACAAGATATGTTATTGGCCAAATAGTCCATACTTGACCAATTAAAATCGACTATGTTGTGCGTCGAAGGCCACATGTCATATATTTAACCCATGATTTGAGGTTGACGATCCTCTAAAAATAATACTCCGAGTACACTATTCAAATGCATGGATATATTCTTACTTGCATTTCCCGTTTCATTTACTTGAAGTACTTCACAGTCAAAGTATTCTAGATTAGAATAAATGAAAGGGGAAATGCATTGACATTGTTTATACTTCATCGGAAAATTAAACTTACGACGGAGGACTCTAGAATTTCAAGAGTTTTTCTTGAATACTCCGTAGTTGTGTAAACGTGACGATATAATTTGGCGTTTTACGTCGTCTTCGTTCAAAGAACGAATTAGTTCCTGCCAGAGGAACGCGTTTAAAAAAACATTAAAAAAACAATGGCCTCTTTAATGAGATAATTAAATAGACAAACGCGCCGATATTTGTCCGTCGTCGACTTTCAAGCAATGAATCTTGACCCAGACTGAAATACAGCCAACAAATTCTGGAAATTTTGCGAAGTATAGAATCGCATAAGCGCGATAAGTGTGAATCAATTTCTCTGGAAAGTAGCACTTTGGTGGACGCTTCAGCCCAGTTCGGTTTCGATATTCATTCTCATTCCGCAGACATTGCAAGTACACCCGGAATTGTGACATGCAAAACCGTAACAGCCCGACCATCCAACCCCCCAAACCGGGTTTGTGTTTCCATGGGTTATTGAACTACCGTTTCATTCAATTCTCTGTTTCTTTATTACTCTTATCAACTCCACGAATGAAAAACGAAGATTGTTATCGTTAAAATAAATTAATCTGTCGCAGGAGCTTGGGCTACGGCTAGAGTGTTGCAGCTTCCACTAAGAGGATTCCATCAATAAACGTCCGCAAGGCAATCAAGTCAATGGAAATCTGGGGATTCGCGAGGGCTGTCAAAGCTGGTGGCATTGCAACGCCAGTGTAGATAAGAGCAAGTGGAAACGAAATCGCAAGTGGAGTTAATCGAGGACGACCAAACGCCACTTCTTGATTGGGCTGATCACGCTGGCACAAGACTGCAACTCGATTGGCGTTGTTAGCATTGATTTTGATTCCAATCGCCACCTGGACAGAAGTATTGTGCATCCAGTGTTCAAGTTTCGCACGAAGATTATTGAGGGATTCATTCTTGTAGGCGATTTCAACGATAACATTGGGATATGGATGGTTGTTTGCAGACTCCAGCACCGCTCCTCCAACCGCCAGACCTGCAGGATAAATACACGAGTCTGGTTCTTGACCATGATCTCCAGTGCGACATGTTGGATCAGTTGCTAGTTCAACAGTTTCCAACAGGTCAAAGTCATTCCCAGTCCTTCCGACTTGATCACGGATGGTGGTTGCGATTCGACCTGCTGTTTTAGCGTGAACGACAGAAGGTATGCTGTAAATGACCACTCGTCCTTTCCCCGTTCCATCTGCAAGAGGCTCAAAGACCCACCGTCTCACACGCGCTTCGTTGCGGTTGAGCCATCCTTGGAAATCGTCCCACGTGATGGCCTCACACAGAACGACAGGTCCCCAAGAAGCATCGCCATCGTCATTGATGTTTGGCGCGTTGGCGGGTGGGTCGTTCCAGATGACTTGCAGTTTCTTCATTGCCTCGGCACAATCTGACACGTGGATGAGATGTTTTCGTCGCAGTGCATTTTGCGATTCTGCTGGTACCAACTCTGTGTCATTTGTCGTGGATCGTGTTGATGGATGTCCGATACTACCACCGAAGTCGATGCGTGGTTTCGTCTTCCTCTCGTTTAGAAGCATCTCTCACTCACTTCAAACGTCGATTTGGAAGTGCAATGGAGATTTGGGATCTGCTGTCTGATTGGCTAGTTTGAAAATACACGTCACCGATTGGTAGGTTCTTATTTATCCGGATGGATCACGTCCCAGCTGGGTCTATCCGGATAGATGCAAAACTCCAAGTTGGAACCATTCTTCCTGTTTCGCTTTCAGAGAGAAATCTCCCTTCGAATCGCTTCCACTCGCGTGTCACTTTGTGAACGAAGTGAAATCTTAAGAGGGGCCTTTGCACTCTATTGTTTTTTAGGTACTAATCTTCCCAGCCCAGCTGGTTGGCTTGCATGGTGTTGGAGTCGCCGTCGATAGCAACGCAGTTGTAGATTGCGTAGGTTAGTCGAGTCGACAGCACTTCCAGACTCGTATATCGCGGTAGTTCCAGCGAAAAGAAACAAGTGTGCGAAACAGGCAAATAGACGTCTGCTGGGCTTCGTTCAAATACTTGCAACTTGAACTGTTGGCCGCATTGGAACTCGTGCACCGAGCGGGGTAAGCGCGAACGACCCCAAACAAATCTCAAAAAAGCTTCACGGGACTCTTGGCTGTACCCTCGAAGAACTTCCCAAAACCAAACGATGTGTTGGTCTGTCGATTGGCACCCGCTGTATTCTGTGCATGTTTTGAGGAGGTCAATGTCAACTTCAGGTGTCCCACATACGAGCGACTCCAATTCCATCCATGTAAAGAGTCGTAACAGACGAAGAGGAACGACCATACCCAATCCTTGCCTTAAGTAACTTGTGGCTTCGTCAAACTCGTGCATGCGATACGATTCCACTAAATCTGCAAACATGTGTCGGGTTGCAAAGGTGACAGGAATCGCATCACCGCCATCAACGAGATGGACCATTCGATTGTCTGTTGACAACGTGGTCATGGTTTCGAGCATGACATCGGCAAATGTTTCTTCCGTCACGCCACTATGTTCTATGTTCCGAAGAGATCGCATCGAGCTCACAATCAATGTATCAATGGCGTCCAAATCGTCGACAGTGATGGTGTCTTGAACTAGTAATTTCCAAACAACTTGGGATAGCTTAAGGGAGAGGCAAAATTTCGTTCGAATGGCCACGCCGAGCAATTTCCCGAGGAAAACAAGCATCCCAGAATGCTGCTGATGGGAAATGGGGTGTAGAACCCATGCATCACGATGGGCGCCTACGTTGTGCTGGGCGTTGGGCGTTGGCAATAGCAACGGAAGCTGAGCGCTTTGGAGCTCAGTGCAGTATTGGCTCAGTGTTTCTCGATAAGGGCCACCGGCGTCAATCGAGTTTTCCCCCAGAAATGTTACAACGTATAAATTTGTGCTCCTCAAATATGTAGTCGGTATCCAGTGAATCATTTCGCGATATGCTTGGGCAAAGAGGGCAAATCGATTGAAGTCCGAATTGGTTTGCTTCCACCGCGACGCCTTTGGACGATTCAACGTCAAGGCCATATCTGGTGACGTAGCAGCCTTCGTCTTCTCGATAGCAGAGTCCCACAGTTGTGTCTTGACCAATCCAAAGATAAAACCACGTGCTTTCGACACTTCGTTCGCCAGGCTTGTCTTGCTCGTTAGCTCCACAAAATTCAGCGTGTCTTTTATGCATTGGTTGAATTGTACCAGCTTGGCGAAACGCATTTCCATATCTTCCTTATTCTCGATCAAGTCGGCCATTAATGGCCATCGAACAAGCTCCTCTTTTTCAGGTGAAATATCCTTCCAGGAAGACTGGAAAATATCATTCAAATTCATGCCCCGAGACACGGCAACTTTGTTAATGTATCGAACCATTTCGAGGTACTCTTTGTGTTTACCAGGGATACTTGCAGCTTCGAAGTGAAAGTCATTCAATACTAACGACCTAGCATTTGAGAAAATGGGCCGTACGATCAATGAAATCCCCGCAGTCAACGAGTCTAGGGGGGGCGCAATGCTTTCGTCCCATGTCCGATGCTCAAGTTGTTGTATTTTGCCATTCCGTTTGTGGAAAGTGTTGTCAAAGACTGTATCACCCTGACCTTCTTGACATGGCCAATCTCCGAGTAACGTTACCTTCAACTTGTTCACGCGGTGCCGAAAGCTGATGTTCTGCCATTGCTTGTCATTGAAGTCGTATTTTTCAAATTTGATTGGCTTATTTAGAGCATTACCACAATCAATGATTGGCACAAATCCTTCAGGTTGGTGGTGGAATGGAATATGACCAAAATTCCACCGAATGCTGTCTCCAGCACGAAATGATAGGGACGGGAAAATTCCGCCGTGTTGCATCCATGGATTATCTTTGATGGGTGTGGTTAGCTCAGGTAGATGGACTTCACACTTTCTACCATCTTCTGGGGCAATTTGGTTTGGAATAGAGACATCATCATGTGGCCTAGTTGTTGCGCGGTCGGTTTGGTTGTTATTATCATCAAAACTAGGCCCTTGAGTCGCACAAACATTTTCTGAGTTTGCTTCATGGATTTCCTCGTCATCGTTTTCGTCGACATCATCATCGTCATCTCCCCATAAACCCATCAATAGCGATGGGGTCGGAGAATTCACCTCATGTTGAAATGCACCATCAGATCCCCGTGTAAATTTTACGTCGTCCAATACTCTTCCGTTCACCGAAAACGTCATTTCACCCAAGTTCCAATCCAATAAACAACCAATAACATCACCAGGCTTCCAAGGTACCTCCGACAAGTGCTCTTTTTCCCCATGCCATTTTGCTTGGGCCGCCAAATTGACCCCAAACGACAATTTACAATCGCCAATACCACTTGACTGATCCTTTGGGGCGCAATTTTTAAACGACCATCCCACTTGAACGCAGCTCGCATGTATGAGTGTGATTTCGTAGTAAACTTTGGTATGTTGTGTTGAAGCATGTACATTTATGTATTTCGGACGAATACTAGAAAAGTGCGAGCTGTTATTTTTGAATGTCATGTCCTCATAAAGGTGAGCTAATGCAACGATAGATTTAGGAATATCCCGCGAGAATTTCGCCTCCTAAATAATATTATAGTTAGAGTTACAAGAACCATGAAGATGTTGCGATACCTGGGTATAACTTTCTTGGACCAATTGATCAAACGTCGGACACTCCTCGACTAAATGCATATCATCATTGACGAGCAATTTTGAGTACTCTCTCAAATGCAGCGGGGCGTTCCATAATTTCACTCCAAAAATATGTCCACATAGTGGCTGTGTCCCACTGCAATCTGGGTGTATACCAAGAGTAAGGTCACATGATTGTGTTCGCTCAAGTTGCAACTTTAACGGGACCACTTGATGTGCGGCTAATTTTCCATCGATGTGAATTGCAATGAGTGATCCACATGCGCATACATCAATGCGGCTCCACTCTTTCATTTTTGCGTCATAAAATACTGATATGTGTTCTTCCCGCTCACGGAAGATAGAAAAATTCAAATGCTGATTACGAGTGAGTGATAATGCCATCCACCATGTTTTTTCTGCATTTATCACGTGAAAAATGCAGCTGGGGTCGGTATTTTCCATGCGAAGCCATAATTCAATTGTAAAATCTCGATGTAATGATGGAACGCTCGAAATAATTACGTGTTGGCTTCCTTCAAAATGGAGGCTGCCGTTGAAAGTCGAAATTGAATCGCTACTCAACTTTCGAGACAAGTGTAACGAATCGCCATCGAACAAAATGCCTCGTTGTATAGATTCGAACTTCGGTAATACTTCCACGTCGTACATTCCATGGAACCCATAGCGATAGATACCAACAATCTTGGTATGAAGCCAATGAACTCTGACGGCAGTATTTGCCACACCTGACCAACTTTCCAGACTCAAAACAACACCAAGATTTCCTGCCGATCCATCATCACTCTCGTATTGCCAGTCATAGCTTCGAGCAACATACTTCAAAATTATATCATCTTGCACAGAATTAGCTTTGGTATGTTGCAATCGCCCGATCACATTATTCAGGCATTCCAACCTATGAGTTTGCGTATTGTTTTTGATTTCCAAAGCTAAATTTGGCGCAAGACAAGTGCCAGGTTCTACAATAACATGCAGACATTTTGCCTTAGGAATGACAACATCAGTGTCCATATTTGTAACATGTGCATTCTTTCGCATTTCAATCTCATTGAACCCTTGCAAGAGGCTCAAACTTGACATTATTTTACTGTACCATGATGGATTTTGGCAGTTGAAAAAGTGAACTGACTTTAGAGGCTGATGCTTTTTTATGCGGATTTCACTTCCCTCGCCTTTTAGAACGGCTGCAGGAAATAACATTGGATGTTCCCCAATTTTGACTGTATGAATAACCGATCCATTGCGCTTAAAAATCAACTCTTTCAAATGAAAATCTAATTCAAATCCCAAAATATCACTTTCTTGAAATATAATATTGCTGGGCAACATATACATCGTATTCAATGATTCAGTCGCAAGACCGATATCAATGTTGGAAGTTACATGTGACATTTGAATGTTCCATGCGTGACGACCAGTTGTCATGCCTTCACGAGTTCTAATACGGCAGGGTTCGTTTCCTTTCATAACAGCAATAGCACCATTGTGGGCCAGTTCGATAGCATTTTCGATGCCGTAATTGTTCCACAAAAATGGCGTAAATGTATTTGACAAAGACTCGATACGCAAGCAATATTGGTCAAATTTGATATCACACTCAACAACTACTTGTAATAATCGGCGAAGATGTACTGATTTCGTTCGAATTTCACTGGCATGTTTCAGTCGCAGTTTATTCTTCATGAAAGTCATCCAAATATGAATTTGCTTCGGCAATAGCTCATCAAAGATATTCGAGTTCTCCAATAATGATGTCCAAACATCGATGACATCCAATTGAATCACCTCTGGCATGAATTGGTACAGCTGACACAACATATCCAACAAAGACGGGATAAGATGCCCTGGAAAAGAGTTGGTACTTGCAGTAGTTCTCAACACCCAGCATGCCAATCGAACGGAATACACATCTTCTGAGGATGGAACACTTGAGTTCTCAGAATTTTCAGGGAAAATGCCTTGCGCGACGAATTTGATCATGCAAGTTGGGTCTGTATCGTTCAAGTATTCAAAGTGAATTGTTACTGTGTCCGAGTTGACAACTAAGGGCTCGACTTTTCCAGCGCCAGGCCAGTTCCCACCTTTGGGGCCTTGATATTTTGACCCAACAGCCCTTTCTCGGTCATAAACTTGAACGAACTCACCGCTTGCATGACAATGGGTGTGTTTATCAAATGATATTCGTATTGAACTAACACCGGGGAAATTAATTTGAACAATACTGTCGCGCTCCATATCGTCGACCGTTTGTACAACAAGTCGATTCGATGGTAATTTTTTAATGACTTGTGCGATTGCCGACACACACTTGGATATAATATCATCGCAAAAATGTGGTTGATAAATTAGTGCTTCTAGTAGCTTTCCCAATACATTGTATGCTGTACCATTTTCCAATACGAAAATTTGAGCAATTTGCAGAAACTCTTCAACAGTTAGTGAATCTTCGCTTATGCCAGTCGACAAGTAAGTATGAAGACACTTTTTTGCGTACTGGATAGACATGCACTGGGCAAAATCTTGAATTAAAGTGGCTGTTGTCGAACTTGGTGTAACGAACTTTACTGTTGCGACTTTGAAATGAGATTCAAAGTTTTCCACCCCGTCACGTTTTATTGTGATTAGTTCTTCATTTTCAGGGAGAGCCATGTTGGCAGAATCCCAGGTTGGGATCATTTGAGTTGCGTTTTCAAAGCTCTCTTTTACTCTTTGAAGTGACGAAGCCGTTTCAAGTTTAAACCACCCTTGGATTTCGCCATGTTTAAGACATATCCACTCACCAACATGTTCAATAATTTGTACAATGTTTCCTTGTTGAAGTGTGCATATTTTTTCACTCGTTGTGTCTGCGACGTTGTACAATACCAATTCGGGGAGGCAAACAATCCATTCGTTTGAACATTCGGTTCCAAAATATAAAAGATTAGTCGTCGAAGAACCATTCTGGGTCCATAAAGACTTCGATTTGACATCTAATTGTGGGATATTGGGCAGTGATTCAATAGTTTGGCCCTTTTCGTACATAATTTCAGTCAAATGATACATGCGTTGGTTCAATTCCTTCAAATTAAACGATGAAGGTGGAACATCGTTATATGTTGCTTCAATTGTAAATTTGTACCCCCAGTCATTATTTGAACTATCTGTGTGCCAATAAAGGACGAAATGGTCAGAAGGAATTTCAAGTGAGGAACGTCCACCAATACCAGGAAAGTTCTCCGAGCCATCACGACCACTATACCTGTCTTCGCCCCATCGCTCTGTTTGGCTCTCGTCTTTGTAAAATACCAAATAATCACATTCGTGCTCAGTGCGAGAGGCAGGATTGAATGTAATTTTCAGGGACTTGGCATTCTTTATATTTACAACTTCATAGACATCCAATGAGTCAGCGTATGGGTGTCGCGACTCATAATCATGAAATGAAGGCTTGACTCCGAGAAGTGAACCGTCATATTGCATCAATGACAACTTCATTAATGAAGGTCGCAATAGAGATACTACAACTGGATTTGGGTGATATTTGCTCAATTGGTGGATTGCCTTCAACAAACGAGACTGAATATCAATTAATGGCAATGTCAATTTTGTCTCGAATTGCACCATTGCGTCAACAAGGATCGAAAGGTACGGTGACATTCGGTCATACAAGCAACTCAAGTACATTGGGACTTGGTTTTCCAAGCTAATCCTTTCGAGAGATACACGTTCGACATGGGTCGTATCGAGATCCATCAACACTGAAGCAAAACGCTCACTACCAATAACAAAGTAATCAACAACGGACCCACTTTCAATAGAATCCTTTTTCACCAAACACTTCACTCGACTTCCCACAAAAACGCCATCATATACACCACCAAGTACAGCCAACGCTGCTAACATTTTACCGTGCTCGAACGGTTGTTGGATTTGTTGGGCGATGATTGAAGCAATTTTGGCCCCCAAATCAATTTGATTGCAGCTTGCACGCAAAAACGATGAATAACACGAGGTCATCCACATGGAGGATGCGGCGGATAATTGATGCGGAATAACCTTCTTTTCTACCCAAGGATTTATCGCAGAAGCCAAGAAATCGAGAGACTTCATAATGTACACATCGCTGTCGTGGAAATCAATTTGAGTGTTCGATAATACGTGACTGATCATATTTATCGCAGCGCAGCGCACAATCACAGGTACGGACGTTGAGAACGACATATGGAGTGCGTGGTGGAGAGGGACAGATGATGATAAGATTTGCGCTCCGTACTCGTTTTCACTTGAGATACATTTACCAACCAAGCTTAAAGCATTCAAAGCCATGCTAAGAGAATATACCGGCGCAACACGAGGTGGGATATCTCTCTGAAAGTCTCGTTCGATAGTGTCCAATAGTTTAAAATCGTCAATCCAGCACATCGCCGCTTTGACGTCACCAATTCGGCTTGGGAGTTCTCCAAAATATATTTGATAAAGCGATTTTTGTGTCGGTGGCAACGACACCGCGCTTTCGACGGCACGGACATGCATACGAAAACCCTACGAGTGTAAATAAGCATATCCATTACATCCACAATCACGATACCCAAGATTCCGTTGCAATTGCTGTAAACAATCCAACAACAAAGTGTCCCGAAGGTATATCAAGCGGCCTACAGAATATATTGAAAATGCATACAAGTTGATATCTTACTCATTTTTGTCCACGCCTGGAAACTGATTGCAGTCTTGAGTATTCTTCGGCTCGCCAAACCTGATTTTCATCGTGTCATCGAGAAAAAACGAAATATAGTTGCTGTCTGCTCCTAGACTAGATTCTCCATCAATTGAGACCTGAACTGAAGCTGCATGAGGAATTGAAACGGGGAAGAATGACCATTCCCCCTCTCGCCCCTGGAACGGATGGGAAGATTCAATCACTTTCGTTGCGTGAGATACTTCAACAAATTTCAGAGAGTCTGGCAATGGCTTTTGATAGGTTGTATCCCCCGTTACTGTCAGGCAGAGCACTTCATTGTCATGGCCAAACTGAATATAGTACCATGTGTCAGTCGAGAGTGGGCCTTCACTTGTAATTGTTGCAACCTCACTCGCACCAAGAGCAACTGAAGCATCGATGCGCAGATCTGTTGTCAATCGAAGGCTGATGTTGCCCCATGGAGAGTCAGTATGATTTGTAAGCAATACTAATTGGCCACTGGGATCTTGATCGACGGGTATTATCTCCAAAATGTGTTTTGCTGGGTCATATGTTTGAAACCCTTCTTTACTTTTTTCATTCACAGTAGAATTCCATATCACTGAAATTTCAGTCCCATGAACGCCTTTAACATGCCCAAGAGAAAATTGCGTCTCTTTTGAATGTGGACCGGGGGCAACCCTATCGCCTTTTCTTAGCTGACGCCAATTAATTCGAGGGACAAACATCCAAAATCCAAAATTTGAAATGGGTGAATATTCATTTCGGACTGAACTTTGTGAAGGGAGATAAAATCCACAAGTATTGAGCTCGTGAACTCGGTCCAAATAGTGCTGCAAGCAAATACACAATTGTTTTTGAATGTTTGTTTCCTTGTCTTTCACCATGAACCTTTCCAACATAACGCGCGCAGTAGCCTGGGCAGTGGATCGTACGTTTAATTCAGGCGATGTCAAAGCGTTAAACACGGCGGGGATGATTTCGCTCCTGTAAACCAAGTCACCATCTTTGACGTCATAATCCAGAGCAACAAATTTCAAGATACTGCAAATGACATTTGTGTCTGATTCCGGTGATCGGAGAATTGATTTGAAAGCGTGTAAACAATTACAAAACACTTCTCGCATCGAGTTGCGTAATACTAGCGAGCACCCATTCGTATGTGTCAGATGGTGAACTTTGTGAGACTCTAATTCCGAAATTGACTTCGAAAAGGACTCAAGTAGATTGTGTAACAGACGTGTATTTCGGCAGAGCTTTATTGTATCGCAGAGAATCGACAGTCCCAGTCGCCGATATTCCGCACGTGTATTTCTCGCAGATATTGCAAAATCAATATCAGGCACAACAACATCACTTTGCACAAACTCAAGAACCATTTCGGTCATTGTTTTTTCGTGGTTCCCTTGGTGTCGTCCAGCTGAGTGTTTGCGATAGAGCATCATACGCTTTAATTCGGTCGCAGCTCCTACTTCGCCCACTAAGGAGTGCCATTTATCCAATATTGAGTCTGGGTTTTCCCCGTGTTTCAGTGCTGTTCCGTACTTTGCCAACATGCTCAAGTGTCGTCGGGTCCCCGTTGGGTCTTCGGATGCAGTTGCCAAACTGAAAGTTGCAGGTGCCAGGGACAATAAAAATTTCGCGCGGCTTTCCACATTCTTGCACAGCGTACGCAATGCATCGTCAGAAGCCCCAGCATATGCCGAGGGTTGTCTGCTCAGTTTCATTTTTGGTGGCGGAGCTTGCTCCGATTTTTCCGTTGTCCTTTTAGCGTCTCCAACGTCAAACCAATTTCGCATTTTTTGTGCGTTCTTCCACGCTTTAAGTAACGAAGCACTGGGATCGTTACGGAATCCTTGTCCGAGAGCATAGGCATCCATGCCCCACATATTGTGATGCAAAATTGCGGCTGCTACAGAACGTACTGCTCGATTTATGTGGTCAATGGAGCCTTGGTCTTGAATAGTGTGCTTCTTGAGGATTTGCGCGACATGTGCAGCGGGGGTATCTGTTCCTTCCAAAGCTATTAGCTCGCGTAAGAAGAGAGTAACTTCATTGTCCCCTTCTGTATCCATGCCACCATGCAGTAAGTCGCTATCGAGGTATCTTATTTGATCTAATTCCAAACCCTCAAGTGGTGCCCATTTTGTATGAAGTGTTGTCATAGTCGATAACCAATTCAATACTTGTTCTTCGATTGATATTGCCCAATGGACACTCAGTGTCACATTATTCTCTGATACGTTCGCGAGGGCTGTAAATTTATACCCCCAGTCTGTTGTGGATCCATCTGTATGAAATAGTACAAAGCAGTGGTCGCTGTCAATTACCAATGGGGGAATTCCCTCAACGCCGGGCCAATTGAACGATGAATCTCGACCAGAGTATTTTTCTTCACCATAAAAGGTTGTGCAAGATTTATCGCGGTAGAAGGTGATATAATCGTAGTTGCGTTCTGTTCGAGTGCGCCTATCGAACGTTATGGTCATGGACGTTGCACCGTCCAGGCGCAATTCTGTAACTTCGTGCATGTCATTGGCGTATTCATGTGCTGATTCCATGGTCACTGTAGACTTGCTTATGATTTGAGCTTCAACAAGCACCTCGCGTTCTTCTTTCGGTACTGACTGAATGAGAAGAGTCAATGATTTTAAGAACTGCATCGCAATATGCGATGTTTCCATCAATGTCGCGCAAGATAATTCAGTCTTAGCCTTGTCATGACAAGCCAGAAGTGTTTGTAAATACCCAAATAACGGAGCAGCAAGTTCTCCAAGGATACTCTCTTCAAGAATTTTTAATTTATGTTCCCCATCCAGACGACACAGCCTATCAAATACCTGGACAATTATGGGGACAATTTCAAAAAGTGATTTTATCGGAATGACCTTCGCGTAACATCCCCCAAAAAATGCTTGAACAACCGTATGGATCATGTGAGTAAGTTTGGTGCTTATGGAAGAAGACGTAATCGAATCATTTTCAAGATGTTCTTTCGTAGTGGCAAATGACATATCAATCAACTCTCGAAGCCATTGCATTCCTTCAAATTCACCATTTCCAGCTTCGCGGACCATGTCCTGAATTTTCCGTCTCGAAGAAAATCGATCTAATAGCAAATTTACAATGGGAGCTTCGTCTTCGCTGAGAGTATTTGCTGCACTTTGGCTCAGATATTTGACCAATAGTTTCCATTGAGATGATACTGTCGGATGAATGATGTCAAGAGATAGCACATACAGCATTCTCGAAGCGTGAGCAATTCTAGGTCCATTGGTTGATGTGAAGAGCGACCTCAAGATAGTAGGGAAATCTCCTCGACCGATGACATCGGCAATATGCGCATCCTTCGAGACCAACCAGTGCAAAGTGTTGAGAGAAAGTAATTTGAGGCATACAACAATAACAAATTCTTTGCACGAATGTGTTGGTGGCAGTGCCGCAAAGTGATTGACCAGTGCAACCAATATTTTGAAGGTTGATGCATGCACATCCACACAGAAAGGAATTGAATCAACGTACACGTCAACGTCCATTTGATCGATGTCATCGGGTAAATATGAATCGGCAAGACTCTCCACTTGTGCCATGATTCGCAACCCTATGTTTAGGCTGGACATAGGATCTTGGAAAAGGGTTTGCAACGAAGAGTCCACCACTCGCTGTCGGCGCGATTGAATACGCAGACCAGAATTTGCGTTGCAAGTAATCATTTTTGAGGAGACTGACCAAAGAGCATTGTTGAGCACATCAAAGCATATCGCACTTGGCTCATTGTCACACACGGATTCGGAATATTGTACCACCGGATGTTTGGATTGGATCGCCACGACTTTCAGCTGCTTCATATTGGCTTCGTGTTTCAATGAACCAATTAAAACATGACCGTTTGTGTAGAAAAGAGGAAATATTGATGCTTTAACGAGTGCTTGGGAATCTGGAGGCAATGACGCAATTTCGTATGTTTCTTGGCGAACACAAACCCAATTGTCCGTTGGATCAAGTTGGCGCCACGAAAATGTCGTATCCGTGGTGCTGACAATAAACATGTATGTTCCATCGCTACAAAAGGCCACATGCGACGCACTTTTTACAACCTCAGACGTTTCCAGGTCAGCACAATCTCGGGACACCATGTTAAGATCCGATTCCGCCAACTCAAATAAAATAGATCCATTTGTCGCATCGGCATCTTTCCAGACAAACCACAGGAATACTCGCTCCTGCATGCATGTGACATGCGCTGTGAAGGGTTTTTCTTGAGCATTGGCCATATCCCATCCCAGCCACTCGGAAAACGAAGCGAGTGGTTGATTAGCATATACGTTTCCCACCATGGTTCCATGGAAGCCCGATCCAATCTTAGACAACCCGTTGTTCGTAAACGTAAACAAGTACCTTCCATTGCTTGCAATCGACGCGCGGACACTACCATCTTCCTCCTGGATACGTATTCGCTTGATCGGATTTGCCAATGTTGGCCCCAAGTCAAATTGAATGCGATACGCTTCGAAGCGAGACAACAACAAAAACACGTCATGCTCGAATTTCACACCAGGAAATTCCCCTCCAATTTGATCCAGCAATAACGCTTCGACCACGCTCAATAAATGATGGGCCCGGCCACCGGATTCTGCAAGCGCGAATAGTAAAGACAATGCCGAGCATTTCTCCACAGGAGTGCTGTCGGTGTCTCCAATGACTTGCGTGCAAAATTCGACCATCGACTGCATCATTGCAGCTTCGGCCGTGCTTGGCAATATCGTGCGCAAAGCCTGGGGTGGGCAATCCAAGATGGATCGAAAAAGCACTCGCACGCCGTTCTGGAAAAATGTTGGGTTGATCTGTCGAAAGGATATGAGCATCTCTAGCTGTAGTCGGCACGCCGCTAAGGAGAAGATCTTTTCGGGGAAAATTGAAGGTTCGTGAGCGGACACGAGGTACTCACTCGCCCCTTGTGCACAGGATACCGCATGGGGAAGGACGCATCGTGAAACGAGTTCCAAGTGCTTTTGGAAACAGTACTGGTTTTGAAAGACTGTAATTTGGTGGTGGTTCACAGAAAGTGGCGTCGAAGTCAATTGCAATTCACGGAGCACAGCTGACGGCATGGAGGTCTGAAATGTCTTCTTCAAGCCGGTCACATCTCCGTCCATTGGAAAGCTGAACAACTGGATGCGATCGAGCTCGTCGCCGGAGAAGACCCCAGCAGGGATCTCGTTGTACGGTTCTTTCTTCAATCGGTCAAACTTCTCCAGCACATCACGTTTATCACTGTTGCTCTCATCCATAGCAATCGTGCGGAAGTGGAGCGCTAGCTTTCCACCATGCCGCAGTACCTCCTTCGGAAGCTGCATGCCGAGCCAATCTGTTTGGCTTGGTTCGCTGCCATTGATGTCCGTCGGAGCCGACATGATCGACGCGCGATGAAGCTCTCAATGAACACTGACTTCGCTCAGCTCAGGGGTCAATATATTACATAAATTCTCATGATAAATTATAAATCCCTCAAGGCCAAACGAGAATGAATGCGATCATCTCACACTACGATCCATGGCACTTCAACGTTTGTAAGCAGATATCTCAGCAATTAATAGTTTCATTTGAAGCTTATTTTAATATAGTTTATATATATGATATACTAAATAAAATTGGGCCGCGATTCAAATCATACACCGTTGTATATTTCTTCGTATTTATATGATGGATACAATTCACATTCAAAGTTCAAATTGAAAACAACACAATCCCACACATAAATTATCGGTTTCGATGCTCACCTCCACTCATACTATTTCAATTAAATAAATACTCTGGGTTGCACAAACCTCATGCAGACGACGCATACTCCCTCGATTGCTTCATCGTCTCCTTGAAATGGGTCAGCTTCTCCATGATCTCGGCAAGCCCTGCTTCAGACGGCTGGCTACTCGCCTGGAAGATTTCCCCGACGATGAGAAGGCCTTGAGCACGCAGCGCACGGTCTACCGCGGTCACGGACGTGTCCTTCAGGAGCTTGAAGCAGACGCCGCGGAGCGTGGATTCGACGTCGGACACGATATAGTGCCACCCAATGTCCAACACGCTGCCAAACGTTTGCTGCAGCAATTGGTCTTGGACGTCTGTCATGTCGGGAAACGCATGAGTCGACGGGGGCTGGTCGGAGGTTCGCTGCCGCTCTTCCTGGGCCTTCATCGAGTTGTAGTTGGCTTCGGCAGCTTTCATCACAGACTGGAAGGCGCTGATGTACGATGTCACAATGCGATACTTGGTCGCGAGACTGCGCGCAGACTTGGCCACATTTTGCAAGCCAAAGCCGGCGGGGGCACTGTTCCGAAAGCCGAGGTGCTTAAGCGCTTGTTCTTCGTAGACGACGCCGACGACGCCAAGGAGAGACGCGCCAAACATCGTGGAGCTCAAATCTTTGGCCGTCGCGGCAATCGACGCGCGGAAATGGGTTTGCTTCTCCGACGTGTCGCGCAGAAACATGTCCAACAGCTCGCTGAGATGCACGGCGCATTGCACTTCCCGGCGATTCTGCACCCGCTTCATGAATGTATCTTGGCCAAAGATATCCGGCGGCATCAAATTGATCTCGCCGACAAAGTTTTCGAAATGCTGGTTCCCAAAGATCCACGCCATCATCATCGCATACAACTGGTCGTCGGTAAACGTTTGCGGTCCCATGCCGTCGTTGCCGCGCGCATCATACGTAGCACGGGAGCGCGGGTCCGAGAGGATTTGATACGCGGCACTTAATTGCTGGAATTTTTCAGACGCATTCGGATCCTTCAAATTCTTGTCGGGGTGGAGCTGGACGGCCAAGCGGCGGTATGCTTTCTTGATCTCGACGTCCGTTGCGTTGGGTGAGACACCAAGCAGATCGTAGAGCTTTGTGTCTTTTACAAACTTGGCTTCCGGCGTGGCGGTTTTGCGCGCGTCGTCGTCGAGAACCGCGGTCGCTTCGTCTTTGAGATTGTAGAGGTACCATTCATGAGTATCCGGGTTCCAGACCTTGTCTTCGTGGGAGCTGATGATTGCATACGGGGTGTTGGCAATGCCGCGGATAATCTGCCCAACGCCAGAAACAGTCCCGCCCCCGACCGCCTAAAAGGTTGCTTATAAGTATGATCGACAATATCCATGATTGACATACCGCGATCGCCGTGGCGCTACCATACACGAGACCTTTCGCAAACCCAAAGACGCCGCCTTCGTGCGCCCCAACAATAGGCATCACAACGAATGAGCCGACACCCGAGGCGAGACTCTTCCCCATGATTCGAATGCCGGAGGAGAATCCGTCGGCGGCATCGCGGGGAGTTTGCGGGTGGGCCACGGCTGGGGCATCCGTTTTATGGATATGCTCTTCGTCTTCTGGTTCTCCAACGGTAATGCGCAGGTGTGGCGCGCCGTTCACGACGGGTTGTCTGTTGCTCATCGCGGTGTCGGACTCAGTGACTTCGTCGGAGAGTGCTTTGACTTCAATGCCAATCCAGGTTTTTCATTTGGTTTCGCTATCGAAAAACCTCTCCCTTTGTTGACGTAGTCACACGCCAGATTTAAACTGTCCTGTCAATTTCAATAAATCAAACATCAATTGCTGGAGGGTTCATTTTTTGGAATGGCGGGAGCAACCACGTGATTTGACATGTATTTCACCGCCGCACAGAAAGAAGTTCTGCTGAAGCACCTTCGAGCTGGATGCAACTCAAGAAAAGAGTGCGCAGAATGGAGATCCCGCATTGGAGATGAACTGGGAGGCGTGGAAACGGCGCGGGTCGACAGATGGTTCTGCAACAACAGGGGACTTGCGCCAACGGACCCACCTCAAGACGCTCCGCCGCCAAACTTGAAGTCCGATCCTGTGGAGCATCCCGTTCGTCGTCGCGGTGGATACGACCATACCCTTCATTACAGCGCGGATGCTTCGCACCCTTCAACACAGTACGCATCGCACACGTCGGCAGCATCCTCTCTCCCAGTGCTGTCATTTCCAGGGAAGACTCACACAGAGCACTCGTCCAACCCCCACTGGCAAGAATATCCTCCGAGAGAAAAGAGACCCAAGTGGGAAAACAACCACGAATCAATAGCCCCCAGCCCCCAGCAACGAGTTGTCTTGCCACAGCTTGCGTCGCGTGAAATGAAAATGGAACGCACAACATCCCATGACGTGCCCCCTCCACCTGGTCATCACTATCCTCCGCAACGTCCATTTACCCTGCCTAGTATTTCGACCATTCACTCGTCAGGGTCCTCATTTCCAATGGCCCCAATCCCGCCGCGGAATTTCCCCCCAACCGTGCGCAACATGCCTTCGCTCGCTTCCTCCAATACTGACATGCTTGCCCACCGTGCCCCGAAAACGGAATATTCTGCTTCAATGCACTCTGTCTCGCCGTATGTATCCCCCCGCAGTCATTTTCACCATCTCCCTCCCACTGCAACGTCTTACTCCCTGCCACGAGTCGAGCCTGTCGTCCTTCGACTCCACCGTCCGCCGAGCGCACCCCAACCGCTACAGGTGACCGCTTCCCCCATCTCGCCAGAGGCAACCCCACGGAAAAAAGGCAAACGCACGAAAAAGGTCCCGCCGCCCGAAACAGAAAAACGTCAAGCAAGGTATCGCACCGTGGCGAGTCAGCAGACGCGGGATCGCATCGACCGCGCTCGCCGCCAGCGCATGTACATGATTGAAAAGCAGGTCGTCTCGCCGTTGCATCAAACGTTTGCCGTCTTGGGTAGTACCGGTACGCGCCTTGATGTTCATTTGTATTGACACAAGCTACGTAGGTAACATTTACACAGTCTCGATTGAACTCCGGCCCGCGTGCACGTGCCCGGATTTCGACAAGGGCAATCTGTGCAAGCACATTTTGTACGTCGACGATGTGTGTTGGGTCTGATGTTTGTGGCTGCCAGATTTGTCTACTTGAAGTGTCTTCGGGTGGATGCGTCTAGCCCCGTGATTTTCCAGAAAGCGCTCTTGACGACGGAATTGCACGACATTTTCGAGTCTGCCTCCCGCGTGGATCCCATGGTCGTCGCAAACCAGCGGGTGGTCGCGCAGTACCGCGCTGCCACGCAAGGCCAGGTCGTGGCAGGAGACGACGAGGAAGAGCAGGGGGCGGTCCAGCAAAAGCCGCTGGAAGGCGCAGATTGCCCCATTTGCTTTGAAGATTTGGCCGACGGGCGTCCCATTGTGTGGTGCAAGACCCAATGCGGCAACAATTTTCACAAGGAATGTTTTGACCAATGGAAACGGTCGCGCCGCTCGTCGGGCGTAACGGTGCGTCACCTCAATGGCCATGCTTGACTCGAATGGCTTTAGCTCACGTGTATTTATTGTCGATCGCCGTGGGAGGAGTCAAAAGGCAAGTCGAAAGCAGCGAATCATGCGGACGAAGGGTATTTGAACTTGGCGTCCGTTGCCAACTTGCCCCGCCGGCGAGGTGAGTCCTTCACACTCGTCGAGAACAACCTCTCTCACGTCCATGTAGATTCGTCGAGCTATTCGCGTTGGCACCGCAACGAAGACTATTAGGAGGCACTGTTCGTTTTGATAACGTGCAACTTTCAGTCCGAAAGCGTTCAGTATTGTGTGGAAGCAGCGCGTCTAAATATAGCACACACCACCGCACGTGATGGCCGACATCGACGAGGACCTGTACGCGGACGACGAATTCGACGAGTCGCCTCACGCAGGTGCATCAACCGATCCGGTGAAGGAACCCGAGAACTATGACGAAGACGCAGAGTGGGGCGCAGAGGAGAAGGAAGCTCCGATGGCAACACCCACCGCGCAGTCATCGCCCAAGGAGGAGGAGGATGTCCACATACGCGAGCCTGACCCAGTAGCGGACTGCACCTCGCTGATAGCACCTCGAGAGAGTACGAGGTGCATGTGCGTCGACGACGCAGACGGACCGCCGGCCGATGAACCGGACACGACTCCAAGTGTCGAGATTGGTGTCGCCTCGAACGACTACGACGACGAGCTCGTTCGCCTCCACTGCGGCCCCAAGAATGCTCGTCGTCATGAAGCCTCAACATCCCTTGTGATCGACGACGCCAAGACAGTCGGGGACTCGGACGTCCCGATCGCCGCGAAAATCGCAGCGAAACGCGTGGGCGAGTGGAATCTGCGGGTGAAGAAGGAACGGGTGAAAGCCGAGGCCGAGGAAGGGCGGAAACGAGAGATGCGACGTGCGTGGCGCCAGAGTGTCCTCGTGGACCCGCCCAAGGACCGAGAGTCGCGACTGGTCGAGTGTAAGCAACATGCTCGTCGGGTGAAGGAAGCCAAGGTTGACGCGGACGCACGCGAGCGAAACCAGCGGTGGTACAAGCGAAAGGCGGATGCGGGCTTGACCACGCACTGCCTGGGTCACACGGATGCAGTCCAACGAGCCCAAGCGATCGCGAGCGATTACTTGCATGCGAAGCGAGAGGAGGCCAAGATGGCAGCGGCCAAGTGGCATCGCCGGGCTGTGGAAATGCAGCGTGTGGCTGCGGTGGCCAAGGAGTCGAGGGAGCGCAGCAGCCAGTATGTCTGTGGATCGTTTGTGCTCAAGAAAAATGGCAACGTTGCAGCATCCAAGAGAGCTGCAACGCGGACGTCCACTGAAGGCACGGCGCCAACATCGGCGATGAGTACCGCAAGATTGAAGACTTGTGGAGAGGAAGCAGAAGCGTTGAGAGTAGAGTCCAAGAGCGATGGCGATCCGCGAACAGACGACGCAGTGAAGATCCCAACAGAGGCCCCTCTTCGCGAAGTAAACGACAGGCAAAGCAGCAACCTCGAGGCGAGGGA
Source organism: Aphanomyces stellatus (assembly GCA_009835185.1). Taxonomy (NCBI): domain Eukaryota; phylum Oomycota; class Saprolegniomycetes; order Saprolegniales; family Verrucalvaceae; genus Aphanomyces; species Aphanomyces stellatus. The sequence continues at coordinate 69,572 of VJMH01005122.1, read as the reverse complement.
AGAATCGACGGATGCTTCAGTAGCCCCACGGCACGCGCCACAAGAGGACGTGGGTTTAACCCAGACAGCGATCGAGGACGACGCCCCTCGATCCAGCGAGCCGTCCGAGTCGTGTGAGCCCGTGGGAGAAATCGAGCCAGAGCACCATGACCCACATGGCACATCCAAGGGCTCATCCACGTCAAAGATTGCTTTGAACACCTCCATATATATGGACACGACCATCGTGGTTGACGCGCATCCGTCCAAGTCGGATGGGGAAGATGGCATGCGAGCCGCTGATACAACTGCTGCCCCGACGATTTACGGCGCAAGCACGACAGCCATTTAGCTACTGTAGTTGGAGCTTCTCCATCGTCGAGTGTGTTGTTCAATTCTCTGGCACATCACCGCAAAGCGATCAAGATGGCAACTCCTGGGCTGGTCTCAGACTTGCGCCAGACATGTGTGTTGAAGCTGCACCGCCAGCTTCAAATGCGTGGGAGAGCACCCGGGAGAGTGGCCTTCTCTACTGTCTTGATCTAGTAGAAGGAGAGACGAGAGTGAGTGAGAGAGTAAGAGTCCACCCGACCAAGGTTGAACTTGGCTCGAGTTGCGCGTTCTCTTGACGGACGGTGGGATCCACGTCGAATGCACGCGCGTCATTGGCTGTCGACTGAATCCGACGAATCACGTGGGAATCTCTGCACTTGCTGTCGCGTGGCCATCATTCGCCAACTCGTCATGGATGCCATCATGCCCTCGTCTTCTTGCCCCGCCAAGCTACGTCTGGATTTCCTCATGAGCCCGCCGCTCCACCGCCGCCGCGCCGACACAGCGCACCGCAAGAGCCGCCTCGCCCCCAAGGACAAGTCGCTCAAGCGGTCGGGGGGCTGGACTGTCTCGGAACTCGAGTATACCTTCCGCCTCTCGGCCGACTTCAAGGACGGCCTGCTCTCGGACGCGGCGCCCGGCATCCTCCTCCGCCAATACCTCAGCACGAAACTCAACTGCTCCCCCATGCGCCTGAGCAAGAAGTTCGACAAGACGTCTGGCATTCTTGGCACACATCGCTACGACCCGACAGCTTCGGTCCTTGCGGGCCTCACGCCGGAAATGCGGCGCACTCGGAAGCGGGAACTCAAACAGCTCGAAGAAGCGTTTCGCAAGTCGAACGACGACTCAGCCACCCCCTCGTCGTCGCCGCCCACCGACGACGTCATCTGCCGCAGCGTCAAGCGGCGAAGGGTCAAGCCCGGCAGTGTTGTTGGGGCCGCCCAGAGAGGCCGCCTCGACCTTCTCCTCGCATGTCTCCCGTAGCGTCGTCGTCTTATTTATCCCACCAAACATGACGGTTGTTTTTTGTCACCGACTAAGCATACCATCATCATCAACCGTTGTGTGCATACATGGTACTCTTGAGGTGCTTGCATTTTGCACTGACAAGTTCAACATGCGGCTGTCTCGTTTCCGAGGGCAGCAGCATGTCCACGCGTGGACCAAGTCATTCTATCTTCGAAGGAAGCTTCTCGAGGCAGCTCAGTCACAACGACGACATCATGAGGCTGAGCAGAAGGAGACCAGGTTGACAGCCAGCATGGTGATCGCGGCAGAGGGAGAGAGGATGTCGTATCAGAAAACTGCGCTTGAAGTTGACAAGTTCAAATAGCCTTTGCAATGCTAAAAACCATGACCACACAGGCTTGACCACACAGAATGGCAGCACAGCACGGCTCAAATTCACAGTAAAATTAAGTCTTTTGGAACAATAATCGCAATTATTGACCGCCACTCCTGCACCTCCACGGCATGACTCAGCTTCTCGAGAATTCCTTCTGGCGACCGACAACCTTCAAAATGACGCGAACATTATTGCAACGGTAACACGTGGAGATGCGTAAAACCATTCGACGGAACCGTTTCCACTCACACGATGGAGCTGTCCTTCTCCCCATACGCCCCCCTGCATCTTGCCCCGCGGCTCCGAGGCACGCCGCGCGGCCCTTTTCCCACGATCTTATTCCATGACGTTGGCTCCGTCTGTCTTTGCAAGTCAAGAGTAGCCGAAGCTACTCCTTTTCATTTTTCAATGCCAACGCCGACGAGCACGCGATGACACAAGATGCAAATACCCGACGTCGCTTCGGCCATGCGCCACGAGGCAAACGTTCCGACGTCGTCGCCGCCTGTCGGACCATGATGTCGCCCATCAATCTCCCTCAAGAGGATCGACGCCATGCGTGTTCTTTCGATTGAAGTTGATCGCGCCATCGGCCGGCCACCGCGCCGTCGTTTCTCCGCCGCCTCGATATCATGTGTGGAGGTCCATTTGTCTGTCCCTCGCCGACTGAAATACCTGGTGAATGTGAAATACCCGGTAAATGATAAAAACCAACATAACGGTCAGATGCGAATCTAACCGTCGGAACCATCTAATAATTTAAATCTGCCCGTTCTGATTGGTGCCGTCGCTGCGGCCGTCGGACAGGACGAGGTAGATACGGTTCGCTTGGCCAATCACAAACGTTCACGAATCTGATTGGCTCCTTACATCTTCGATTGAAATGACATCAGAGTGCTGATTGCGATTCTGATTGGCTGGCGAACTTGAAGCTGTGGGTCAATCGGAGAATGGAGAATTAAATTCCGCACGCTGATTGGCCAATATTTCGTGAATGACGGTCTTTCATACATGAGGCAATTTTCGCATGAAATTCGGCCATCTGGGCGGCATTTCTTTGGGGCTCTTCGCACTTTAACTAGAGCCTTCTAGAACATTATACAAATATTAAGTATAGCGTCATTAAAGTACGATGTAGCGCATCCTTTACCCCACCGGATAAATTAAACTTTTTGGAAATTTCTGGCGAATCTTGGGCCTCTGTGAGCAACAGGTGGAAGAATTGCCAGACATATCCCACTCTCGAGACGAGGTTGCATGAGCCCATTATTCATTTACCTGTAAAGACCGCAGACCGCGCGCTTTGACCGCCGTTCTTGCACGTCCGTCGCTCCTCTCCTTCCCCTCCGCTGCTCCTTCATGACTGCGACTGTGGCCCAGTACCCCCTTGAGTCGAATGTGACCGATCCGTATATACCCAAGCCACCAAAAACGGAACGCATCGCACTCGTGCTCGACATGGACGAGTGCCTCGTGCACACCAAGATCAAGAGCAAGAAGGACGACACGACCTACCGCCAAAACGAAATGCGCCCCGAGACGAGCGAAGACTACCCCGAACGCTTTGAAGTAGTCATGGACGATGGCGAGAGCGTGGTCGTGAACAAGCGTCCCGGCCTCGACGCCTTTTTGAAGAAGGCAAGTCAACACTTTGACGTGTATGTGTTCACGGCCGGTCTCGAAATGTACGGCCGCCCCATCCTCGAGATGCTCGATCCATCGAAGACGCTCTTCAAAGGACACTTCTTTCGTACGTCGTGCACGCTCAAGAGCGGCTTCTTCATGAAGGACCTCCGCTCGGTGCGCGCCGACTTGTCCAAAGTCGTGCTTGTCGACAACAACCCGGTTTCGTTCCTCCCACAGCCCAGCAACGGCATCCCCGTCCCCAGTTTTTATGACGACGTCCACGACAAGACGCTCGATTCCCTCACCAAGGTGCTCATGAACCTCATCAACCTCTCGGACGTCCGACCGCGTCTCCACCAGCTCTTCCGCCTCTCCGACTTGCTCGCGGAGCACCGCAAGAGTCTCTGGTGCTTGTAGTTGTGTCCTCGTATTTTATTGTAGTCGACTAGTGCAGTCGCTTGTAACTATTTTATTCCTTGTCTCAATCGTCCACTTGTCGGCGGCGGCGGTTGCGCTCCAGGCGGCAAATGATGTGGACGCGTTGTCGGCACATCCCGATCACCAACATTAGTACTTACTACCGTAAAGCTCAGAATAACTAACCACTCAAAACTACTCACCCAAATCTCACAACATCTCACCAGAAGGACCACTTTGAATCAAAATGTGCTCACCAAAATGGTTTGCATAATTAAACAATATGATATTCCTATACAAATAATAAGCTTCCAATTTTTCTATTTAATTTATTATATTAATACGGTATTTTATCCGAAAATATTTCAAAATAACTCACCACTTCGAAAAATGTATCTCCACCAGAGCTGAAATTGCCTGGTTAGTTATTTTGAGCTTTACGGTACCTGGTAGGTTGTGCGAAGATTCTATAGTATACATTTTCAAGTCTTTTTTCTTCCCCACGCCTGTGCTACTATTTCTGGTACTACAACTCTCGGTGCCGTGGGATGATCTGCGTCATGCATGAAGTTCCGTGCGACAGGGCGTCACGTGGGCTCGGACGATGTCTGGGCTGTTCATGGCGCGTCGCTCGCTTGTCTTCACCTTTATTTGCCACCGGCGCCGCCGCCGCCCGCCGCCAGCATCATGCCCACATGGCTCACCTCATGCTACTCGCAGTTGTTCCCGTGTAACTGCCACTGGTAACGCGAAACGACAGTGCTTGAAATAGGATCCAATTCCGCGTCATTCATGTCCGGGGCGCCTTCGACAGCTCCTTGCTGTGGACACACGTGGTCCGACCCAAAGGTCCCGCACTTTTGCAGTCTCGTCAAGGGAGACGCGATGTCCTCCAGCGGCGACAAACCCGCGAAAAGCAGCACAACCACAAGCAGCTCACCCGCCGTCGCCGCGAGCAGCATGAGTCGGAAGGGGCAATCCGAAAACATCCAAGTGTTCATCCGCATTCGGCCGCTCATCGACCGCGAGACGGGACACGACCCCACCGCCCAACATTTCATTCGCACGACGGGGGACCAGGTACATGACGTGGACGTCGTCGTCCTCTCATGCGTCCTAGACGATCGAAGTGCAAACGGCCGAGTCCAACATCAAATGCAAGTACGACGCCGTCTTTGGGCCGTCGGTCTCGCAAGACGAAGTGTACGACCGCGTCAAGGAATGCACGACCGCCTTTCTCGACGGGTTCAACGCAACCCTCTTCGCGTACGGGCAAACCGGGTCGGGGAAGTCCTTTACGATGTTTGGCGCCGAGTCCGACCTCTCTCGCTTCCGCCCCGGACTCAACAAGAGCCAAGTTGGTGATGCTCCTCACTTCCTCTCACATTTCCTCCTCAGGCCGGCATCATCCCCCGCGCCATCAAGGACATCTTTGCCGGCCTCATCAAAATGAATGCATCGAGCCAGCAGCAGTCGGCCGTCTTTTGCTCGTTTGTGCAAATCTACAACGAAAACATTTTTGATCTACTTCGCGATGTCAACATGGACCGACCGCTCGCAATCCACGAAGACCGAACGAACGGCATCTTTGTCGAGGGGCTTTCCGAATATGCCGTTCGCAACGTCCACGATTGCCTTGCGCTGCTCCAGGCAGGCGAAGAGAACCGCGCCGTGCGCGCAACGCACATGAACCAAGTCAGTAGTCGAAGCCACAGCGCATTCCAAATGTTTCTCGAAACGAAACGGCAAGACGGGACGTCGATCAAGTCCAAATTCAACCTCGTCGATTTGGCTGGGTCGGAAAAATGGCACCCCGACGCCAACATGCAGGTAGACGCACCTGTTTGTGTGTTTGTGCTCGAGTTTTTCTCGTAGTATTATCACATTTCCGAAATGACCAACATCAACTTAAGTCTCCACACACTGGGTCGATGCATCGCAGCCCTCACGACCAAGGTCCGTCCACTTGTCGTTGATGATGTCCATCTTGACAGTCGGTGTAGAACAATGGTCATGTTCCATATCGAGATTCGAAACTCACGCGGCTCCTCCAAGACAGTTTGGGCGGCAACACCAAGACACGCATCATCGCAACGCTCTCGCCCGCGGTCGACTGCATCGACGAGTCCATCTCGACTCTTAAATTTGCCGACCGCGCCAAGCAGGTGTCTGGCATGTCCGCCATTTTGTTGAATGTCGTGTGTAGGTCATGGTCTGCGTCCGCGTGAACGAACAGCGTGAAATCGACGTTGCGTACGTCGAAAAACTCGAGCAAGAAGTCGAGGCACTGCGAGCGACTGTCGCAAGCTTGGACGTGTCGCAAGCATCGGGCGGACCGTCGCAACAAACCGGCGACTCGCAGCTCGTGCGATTGCTCAAAGAGAACGCCGAATTGAAGGAACACAACACGAAACTGCGGCGGCAGTTGGACGACTCGGCCACCCGACCGCCGCCACGGGCCATGGACGTTGGCGCCACCAATGGGTCGTCCAACAACTCGGACGAGCAGTCGCGCCAGCAACACCAGGTGCTGTTGTTGACGAGGTCGAACTCAACGGTCGTCTCTAGACATTGGAAGGGGTCATTGTGCGGCTCAAAGAGGCCACGGATCGCTTTTTCAAATTTGAAATCGAAGAAGATGAACTTAAGAGCATGTTGGACGCGTCGTTCAAGCTCGTGCAAACGAAAAACATGACGCCAGTCACACCTGGCAGCCGCCCAGCCGTCGGCATGGCGCGGCCCCGGGCGAAATGTATTGTCAATCGATATGTAGGTCGTTGGCTCATGAGGCAACACGTAGCGGTGACACCGCCGGGGAAACCCACGGCCGAAGTCGCGTTCCGCGTGCGTGGCAAGGCCAACGAGACCGAGATGATGACGTGGCAGAGTGACGCGCCGCCCAAGCGGACCGAGGAAGACGAGATCAAAGCGGCGGAGAAGGCGATGAAGAAACAGGCAAAATTGCAGGCGTGGCTCATGGAGAAGGAGCGACGGGAGTTGACAAAGCTGCAGCAACAACAGGAATACATTGATGAGCAACGCAAGGCCCAGTCCGAGAAAGACGTCAAATTTTACAAGCGGGCGCAGGAAACCAAAAAGAAACTGTACGTTCGTCGTCATTTTGAACTCTCATTTCTCTCTCGCTTGGAACTAGGTCGTCTCAATCGACACCAGAAACCACATAACGTGAAATTAACATGACCGCCGTTGTCATTCGTTGGGCTTGGTTGTAGTGGCGAAACAGTTCGTCCATCGGTTTCGTCAATCTACCAGAAAGCGTTTCGTCGCTTGCCGCCAATCCGCGCGCCGTTTCGATGTCGGCGCTCTTGATCAAATGGCTCAACACGGACTTTCGACTGCGCCGCCCTGTCACATCGCTGGAGAAGGACCTCAGCAATGGCTTCCTCCTCGGCGAGCTTCTCCATGAGCTCAAACTCGAACTCAACTTGCCTGCATATGCTGACAGCGACCTCGTCCCGTCCGTTCTGACCAACTTTGAGCACGCGGCCGCGTCCTTGCATGCCGTCGGCATTCCACTCACGGTCGAGATGGCCCGCGGCATCATGATGGAGAAGAAGGGCGCCGTCGCCAAGGTACGATTCTTAAATCTTTCTTCGCGACGCTGATATCTTTTGCAGGTGCTCATGGACTTGAAAGAATTTGCCGACCGCCGCCACACCAAGCCCAAACATATCGAGTCGGCCACGGCGTCCGTGCGTCCCGCCCCCAACGGCCGCCATTTCCACGCGATCGACGCGCATGTACATGAGCCTCCTGCCTCCTCACACCCATGAGGTCATTAGGACACGAGCGAACAATTCGTGGAGCACTTGCTGGATGCGTTGGACCCTGCCGATGCCAACAATCACAACCGCGTCGACATGGCCATTCACTTGCGCAAATTTTCAGAATTCATGTGGCACACCGAGCACCAGAACGACGCCGTGCGTGCATCTTGCCAATGGCCCCATCGCTGAGCAATAGTGTTGTAGTACGCTGCCTCGCACAAGCAAATGCTGTTGGCGGCGGCGGCGCAGCGTCGGGCCGACGAAATCAACCACGTGCACGAGAAGCAATCGTTTCAGGCGGAATGGACCGCCGATGGCTACAAGGCATGGGTGACCAACCAAGTACGTCAATACCTCGACAATGTCGTTGCATCTGTTGGTGTTGCAGGGCGTGAAATTAAACCGCGAGGCAACCGAGCTTCAATTCGAGCTGAGTTTGCGGGAGAAGCGGCGGCTGATTGTCGTGCAACAAAACGACGCGGCGGCGGCTGACTTGAACGACGGCGTCACGGGCTTTGACAGAAACTTCAAGCGCCTCGGCATCAGCAGCAGCGACGAAGAGAACGCGCAGCGGTTGACGCCGATCCAAGGCACAGGCCTCGATCACTTGGTAAAACTTGAGGCGCGTGTCGAGTGCTGCCACTTTCGGCCGGCAAGCAACGTTCAAATGATGAAGGAACTCCGCGAGCGCCGCAAGGTCCATCTGAACGCACAAAAGGAGCGCGCGAGTCGGCGGCGAAAGATGCTCGTGGATCAAACGCGCAACACGATCGAAGTACAATGTCGAGCGAACGTCGTCGTCTTGAACATCTCGCGGTAGATCAACCGCAAGCAGCAAGAAGCACTGCTCCTCAAGCGCCTCTTGGCCGTGGGCAAGACTCGACGCGAGTCGCTCGCCGTCCTTTGGGACTCACACCATGTCAAGACCGAGGCCAAGGACGTCAAAGCGAATGTGCTGGCTCGACGCAAGGAAGAAAGCGCGGTCGTGATTGACGAAGCGCTCAAGCATAGCCTCCAAGTCCTCCATGGCATCGCGACGGCGTCGCCGCGGGCACGGGAAAACGCTGCCAAATTGCGCGCGGCCCGCGACGAGACGGCCGTGTCCGTCGCCAAGAAGCACGTGGTGCACGTGCAGACGTGCGCCGAGGTCGTTGAAGTGCTCGTGGACATGGTGTGGGTCGTTCTGCAACACCGGCACGTCATCCGAACCGACTGAGTATCTCACGTACGCGTAGTCGCGTGTCGGAAAAGTTACCGATGGCGCCGCAAGAGTACCGCGCGCTCAAAAAGGCGTTCGTGGCTGGTCAAGTCGTGCCACAGGACCAATTCAATGGCTCCAACTTTGCGGGCCAGAGCCACACAGAGGTGCAACTGCTCCTCGCCAACTACGTCGACGGACGCGGCGTCTTTCGTTGCCCTGAATTGGGGCCCGTGCCCAGCTGCCCCGACGGCCACGCCGTACGGCTGGATGCAAAGCACAACAACGCTAACATTTGAAAAGGTCGTCGAGACGCTGCGGGAACTCGCGTCCAAGAGGGTGGACGAGATCGTCGTGACCAAGTGGCCACCCGTCGCGCCATCGCACAAGCTGCTCTTTTGTTGGTATGCCAAAGACCCTGCAAGCCCCGTGGCGAGCCAATTGGCCGACGACATTGGCATGAAGCTCCTCACAGTCGACATGTGTGTCGACAAGGCGCTTAAGTTGGGCGAGCGCGTCAAAGGCGGCGAGAAACTCAGCCCGCCCGAGGTGCATCCTTCGATGGCCATGCGTGTCGTCATATCACACTGTAGACTGAGCTTGCGGCCCTCGGAAACAAAGTTGCGGCGCTGCGGGCCAAGAATGGGGTCGTTCCTGAGACCATGATTTCGGACATGGTCTGCAAAGCCACGGTCCTCGCCTTTGCCACCGACGTGACGCCCGTGGTGGGCTACATCCTCGTCAACTTTCCAAGGTCGACATGATGCTCGACGTCACGCGCCAACCGTCGTTGTGTAGGACAAAAGACGAGGCGAAGACGTTTGAAGTCGAGATGGTGCGTCGGTTGACGCACCTGAGTGACGTTGACGCGGCCGCGCGAGTGACGCAACTGACCACCCTCTTTGACGAAAAGAATCCCATCGCCGAAGAGACAGTGCTTGTAAACCCACCGCCGCTCTCGAGCATCGATTGGGTTATCTTTGAGGACGTCTCGGACGACGTAATGCTGGCCGAAGCGTTGGCACTTGACGATTCGTTGAAGCACGACGAGGCAGCCAAGGACGTGACGAGTAAAGCGGCGGCGTGGGCAGCCACGACGACGACGCTGGTGGCCTTTTGGAAAGCCTTTGGCTGCGTCTATACGGTAGCGCCATTGTGTCGTTGGATTGTAATCCAACGCTGTAGTTGGATCGGACGTTGCTGACGCCGTTTGGCGTTGTGGAAACGTTGCATCTGGTCGTGCGAGCGATTGCGACGGAAGGCCAGGCCCTGCATGGCCTCCAAGCCAGAGACAACACTGCCTTTCTCGAGAAATTAAGTCAAGCCAAAGAGGCCCGGCGACAGAGTCTACCTCATGCCGAGGACCTCTTGGTCCAAGAACTGGCTGGCGAGCGAACGTTGGCCCACGATGTCGTGCCCGATCTTTTCGAGTACCTCTCGTACAAGGTAGGCGACACCCTTATCTGTCCCGACAAGGTGACGAGCTTGCCTAGGGCGCCAAAGATTTGGCGGAACATCGCACGGTGCTCTTCAAGGCTTTTTACGACGCTCTCATCCAGCTCTCGGAGCAATACATTCGACTTCGAACGGCCTTTTTGACAGTCCTGTGCAGCCAGGCGCAGCAAGGGCTCATCGACAGCACCAGTCAGCGCCTGCGCCAAATCGAGAAAGCCAAAGCATCCGAAAAGGAAGCCAAGGTGACGACGACAGTAGCTCGATATATCTCAGTTTCTTGATAGAAATTGACAACGGCGCTGGAAGTCGCACTTGGCGACATTGTCGACCGGTCGCGCAAGTCTGGCAACGCGTTCCTGGCCGCGCCTGCCAATTGGACAATGAACGCCGACGCGCTAGTCAAGCGACTCACGGCATGGCTCGAACGACTCGTGAAGATTGAGACGGACGCCTTCCGGAAACGCATGACCAATCTCAACCTCTACTTTGACGAGATCGAATGCATCCCGCTGCATGACGACGGAGTCGTCCCGCCGGACTTTCAGCCGCTCATGGATCTCTTGGTGCAAAAGCAATCGACTTCGCGTTTTGGACCGCTCGTGGCACCACTTATCGAGCTCACATGGCCAGCACCACCTCCACCGAGGCCCGTGACACCCCAATGCCAAGTAGTAGATGTGGTGGTCCCGTCCGAAGTCGAACGGGTGAAATCAGTGGAAGAAAGGCAGGAACCTCTTCCAGACGACAATGTGCTAGGTCGTGTCAAGACTCCTCTGCCCGACGATCGAGTCGGTCTTGCACCACTGCCAGACGACGTCCGTCGCGCGAAGACACCGCAAGACACGTCCGAGACGACACCAGTTGAGCAAACGCCGCCAGAGGAAGCCGCGTCGTCACCCTCGCCATGTAATACTCCCGACGCGCAACGCCGCGTGCGACTCACGTGGTTCGAACGCGCGACCTTTGTGCGGCAGGTGCTATGCGCTGTTGACTTTGTCTCGGCTTTCCTCGCCCGCATCGAACCGCTCCGGGAGATGGAAACCCAAGTCCTGAATGCGACCGTGACAGAGTACATGCGCCAGGAACATGCGTTCATCGGCCAAGTCCTGAGGGGGTTGCCATGTGCGACGTGGCCGCGTGTTCAGGCACTTTGGACGCCCTGGACCGGGCACGCCGTCGCCATCGAGCAGCACTGCCACTTTCTTGCCCCCACGACGCTCTTGCATCTTGCCAAGGCATTTGCGGCATCACCTGACTTGCAGCAGCCTCACGGCGACCTGACGTTACCTTCATTTGGTCGGCTCGTGTTGGAGGTTGCGCTGGACCGGCGCCATCATGCCCCAGAAGCCTGGAAGACCTTTGGCTCTGTCTCAACTGCCGCGCTGCCGTTTTGTCTCGATGAGAATCGTGTCGACTGGCGCCGCTTCCTTCTCAGTGTCCTCGCCGCCCAGTTCATCCCGCTCCCAAGGTCCAAACATCTCCATGCGTTGACGCCACCTTCGATCCAAGATGCATGGGACAGGCCCGCCTTCCTCGCCCTTCCTTTTTGGTTCAACGACGTTGACCAAAGCGCCACGATGAAGGAAACCCTCTTCCACGTCTTTGCCGACGCCCATGGCCGTATCCCTGCCGCGGCCTTCCTCTTGCATTGGTGTGTCGCTGTCTACCCACTCGACATCGTGCCCGCGTGTCATGCCAGTCTCGCACAATTCCCAAGAGGGTTGGCCAAAGCATACCGTCTTCTCTGGACGTGGACGCCGTCGCAGCCGTCGTGGACACGCACGAAATGCGATCTTCTCCTCCGAGTCGGTCGTGTCTCCGTCGAGGACCCGAGTGTCTTGGAGCTATTCGACCGCCATGGCGATGTCCTGGCCTTTTGCGAGTATTGCGACGTGCATGTGCCATCGCTTGCGCCCAACTTTGTCTTCCAAAACGTCTACGATCACCTCCGCGCTTGACCACGAAGACAAATTAGCATGAAAGAAATCTGTGTTGAAGTTCATCTCGATGTTTGATTCGCTGAAAAGGGATTTAATTTCATCCAATCAATCGATATTTCATGCGATCTTTCGTCGAACCGTCGTCGCACTCGAGAATTCCACCTCGGCATGGTCGACGACCTCCAATCCTCGGAAGAAGTAGGCGTGCTTCATTGTTCTCCCATGTGGCGTCATGCTGCTCTAGTTAGCCTTTGTGGCCGAAGAAGTCGATCGCATCATTCTGCAGGTACCAGTGTCCAAAATGACACTTGTTAAGGCAACATTAGTCGGTCGAATATTTCCTCAAAGATCGATCGTACGACGAAGATGAGGTATCCCATTGGGTGGACTCGATATGCGATGGCATCATGAAGGGTCTCGGTGACCTGCGGAAACCCCTCAAGTACATAGGTACGTCCGACCAGAGAACGTCGTCATCACCTGCAGTGCCAAGTGAGTTGCGTGATCATGCAAAAAAATGGGGCGGGAATACATTCGGCCGTGTCATGCCATTGGGACACAGCCATCGATGGTAAACAACGAACTCTCATTTGGCTGTTCTTACCTGCGCCTGCAGGCGCCCATGTTGTGAAATGGCCCAGCGACAAACACAAGGAGCACAACCGCACCATGTACTGCATCGTGACTGTGGGGGGGCTGGGGTTCTAACATGTACAATATATTTCCTAGTATATGGTCTACTCTTCCCAGCCCAGCTGGTTGGCTGCGACGCTGTCGCCGTCGGCGTCGATTTCCTGGCAGTTGTAAATCGCGTAGAGCAATTTCTTGACCAAGAGCTCTTCGCTCGAATACGCTGGCAATTCCAGTGCAAAAAAGCACGTGTGCGCCACGGGCAAATACGAGTCGGCCGGCGCTTTGTTGAACGACTGTAGTTTAAACCACTGGGGAAACTCGGCCACGGTGTGCGGGAGGCGCGAACGACCCCACACGAAGCGCAGGAACGCGCTGCGTTCCTCGTGTGAGAACTTTCGCAGCGTGTTCCAAAACCAGACAATGTGCGGGTCCGTGGCCGCGCACGAACTGTATTCGGTCCCTTGGACAAGCAAATCCACGTCGACTTCGGGGCTGCCACACACCATCGACTCAAATTCGAGGGCCGTGAACAAACTCATGAGATTCAGCGGCAGGACCTTCGCCAGGCCTTCTTGGATGTACTGGACGACAGCGTCAAACTCGTGCAGGCGAAACTGCTCAACCAAGTCGGCAAATTCGATCCGCGTGGCAAACGTGACGGCGAGGCCAGCGCCATGCGGTTTGATTTCGACGACGCGGCCGTCCGTCGCAAGCGTTGTGAACGTCTCAAGCACAATGTCCTCAAACATTTCCTCGGTCACGCCCAGCTGGTCGATACTCCGCATCTTGCTCATCGACTGCACGAGCATCTTGTCCAGGGCCTCGAGGTCCTCCATCGCCGCGTCTTCGTTCACCATGAGTTTCCACATGAGCCCTGCGAGGTCCAGTGCAAAGTAGTCTTTGCTGCGCACGCTCGCGCCCATGAGTTTGCCCAGGAACGCGAGAATCCGCCGGCGCAGTCGCACCGAGTGGAACGCCGTCGGGTTCACGACCCACTTTTCACGGCCGAGACCAACGTTGTGAGCGGCGTTGGGCGTGCGTTGCAGCATGGGCAGCTGCGCCGAGTGCAGCTCCGCAGCGTACTGTGCAAACGTCTCGCGGTACGGCCCGCCGGCGTCCTCGGCGTTCTCGCCCAGAAACTTGACGTAGTAGACGTTGTCGGACCGTCGAAAGTGGTGGTTCTCGCTAGCGTTGAGCTGGCGAAAGGCTTGCGCAAAGAGCGTCGTGCGCGCCTCGACGTCGACGAGTCCCGTCGCGCGGTGGCGCATGGCCTTGGGGCGATTCAACGTCATTTCGAGTGAGACGCCGGACCGCTGCGTGAGTTTGAGGCAGTCGTCCCACAGGCCTTTCTTGAGCGTTTGGAAGATGAGGCCACGGCAGCCACTGATCATGGCCGAGAGACTCCCGGCGGGCGCGCCAGTGTCAAAGCATGTGAGTGGGAGGATGCGATGCATGGCGAGGTTGAATTCCTGGAGCCATTTGAAGCGATGGGCCAACGCGTCTTGATTGAACTCTGACGTGGCGTCGGGGGTCGGGGTCGCACCAGATGCCATGACGCAGAGGAGGGGCCAGCGCACCCAGTCGTCGTCATGGAGGGCAAACTCGGTCCACGCCGCGCGCAAGAGATGGGCCGAGTCCATCTGGCGGTTCTTTTGGTTGGTGTACTGGACAAGTTGCATCGTGGCGCGGCGGTGCTGCGGCGGGGGTGGATGGGACCCGCATTTCGTGAGGAAGCGCGTGCGCGGGAGGCCTTCGTGGTGGAAATGGGCCAAGACGGAGAAACGGTAGCCCCATGCCCCGACGCCTTGGTTGTGGATCGGCGAGTAGATCCATCCCTTCCACGGTTTCGGTGTCGACGCCGTTCCGACAGAGACGAGAAGCCCCGGGGCGCCGCCTTTTACGTCTTCGACGTGGACGCCCTCGCCTTCGTTGAGCACGTATCGATGGAGCAGTTGCGGTGTGATGTCTTGCAACCGATGACGCACTTTGATGCGCTCCCAGCCATCTTCGGCCCAATCGTACACCTCAAACACGTGGGCGGGGGCGTCAGAGGCCGACCACAAAGGCGCGTACGTGCCATCGGGGGCGTGGGCAAAGGGAGTTTGACCAAAGTTCCACTGGACACCTTGGCTGCCCATGGGACTGAGGGAGACTGCAGGCCGTAGTCCGTCTCCGTCTTGCCATTGATTCGGCGCTGGCGCGGCATCCTTGACCAACGCCACAGGCGGTCCCGCGGCAACGGTCGGTGGTTTGTCGTCGGGGTGATGGAGAAGCCACTCGAGCGCTTGGGCGACGTTCTGTTCGTTTCGTTCAAGTGCTTCGATGGCCTTTGATCGAGAGCAGCCCATGTCCAAGAGCTCGGCCACGTTGGCTTCGCTCAAACTGCGAGAGGTGGGAGTTTTGATCGACGGCGCACTGCCTGCTTTGGGCGAGAGCAGCGGCGCAATCTTCAACACGGACGACGGCGCCGTGCTCGCAACGTGGCTAGCGGGGGCTGTAAAGGTATCGCCGATGGGCTGTCCATTGAGCGTGAAGGCCATGTGTCCAACGTCACAATCCAACAAGCAGCCAATGACATCCCCCGCCTTGCCACGCGCACTCGCGGGAGACGAAAAGGGGCAAGGACCATTGTGCCACATCGACTGTCGGTTCACGTCAATCGCGTACGAATTCAAACAGTCGCCAATGCCGGCTGTCTTTCGGCGCAGTGCGCAATTGGCGTGCACCCACCCAACGAGAATCGTGCCGCTGCTCAAGAGTGTGACTTCGTAGTAGACTTTGCCTCGGCGTGCGGAGAGGCTGGACCGAACACTCATGAAATCTTTGCCCGACTGGTTTACGGTCGCCCAGGGCGACGCGCCTGAGCTTGAGGGCGGCGGATAGAGGTCGTCCACGCGGGCCTTGTCAAAGAGCGTGCGTCGGATGTCTGTGGCCGAGAGCGGCGCGTTCCAGAGTTGAATGTCGTAGAGTTGGCCAGCAAAGCCACCATAGGGCTTGAACCCGAGGCGAGAGAGGCCGTGCGTGTGGCCCCAATACATCGATTCGAACGGCGTCGTGTAGCTTGCGCGGCCGTAGAATGTATGGTGGGCCCACTTGTCCCCAAACTTGTACAGGGTCACGTCGGAGCCACTGCTTGTGATGGTCACGTGCGTCCACGTGTGCGACGACGGAACGAGGGGTTCGGTCACCATCGAGTCCAAGAAGTCGTCTGTTTTGAAGAGCAGGTGGAGCTTCAGGTCGGACGAGATGGACAAATGCATGCATGCGTGGTTGGATTTGGGATGACCAGCAAAAAAGATGGTCTCGGGCCGCTTGTCGCCCTTGAAATCGGCCACGCGGATCCAAAATTGGATTGAAAAATCGTCGCAGAGGTTCAGGTTCGGGGCATTGTAGAGCATGAGGCACGTCTGTCGGTTGAAGTCGAGGCTGCCGTGGAAGCCTGACTCTTTTCCGCTCGCGAGTCTGAACGGCGTGACGCTGACTTGGACGGTGTCGCCTTCGATCCACAGGACCGACGGAGGTCGCGTCGACGCCAGCGCGACGTCGTAGTATCCGTTGTAGCCGAACCGGTACACGTTTTCGTGTTTGGTTGTGACCCACTTGACTTTGACACCCATGCCAGGCCGCTGCTTCCACCCGATAACTTCAATGACGTGGCCAAATTGACCCGGGCCGCCGTCTTCATTGCCGTAGACCCAGTCGTCCGTTCGCACGACGATGTCGCCGTTTCGCAATGTGGGTTTCATCTCCTCTGGGCCAAACGCCATGTGGTCTGGTGTCGTCTTGCCGTCGAGGCCCGTGAGTACGATCTGCTGGGTGGGCGACACGAGCGTGATCGAGTCTTTCGAGCCGAGTTGGGTCTGCCGGTCAAACCGGATTTCCAATTTCACGGCGCGCGGCACGTGGATCGTGTCTTGCCACGCATCCTCAGACATGGGGTGGCTGCTCTCACGCACGACGACACACGGTCGTTGCATCGTTTCCATCACCAACGCACTCATGCTGTCCATGACTTTGCTGTACCAAATCGGGTCTTGGAACGAATCGAGCGACAAAAACGGGGGTGCCATCGACACGACAACTGCGTCGGACGGGTGGAGGAGGTGCACAATCGGGTGAAACGAGTGCGACGACGACGCAAGCGGACCTTCGTAGATCCGGGCACTATTGCACCGAAAGCACACGACGCGTCGCAAGAGGTCGCATTCGATCCGAACGGTGTCGCCTTGTTTGAACTCGGCGGTCGTGTCCAAGAGCGTCACTCTGTTCTCAGAGGTTGCATCGGTCGCGCGGTGGCTTGTCCACCCAACGCTCCACTTGTCAGTCACTCCTTCTAAGCCCAAGACGATCTTGTTGGTGCATGTCTTGACGTCAATCTGCCATGCAAACACAGCGTCGGTCGTCGTCATGCATTGCGTCAAGGCCGCGACATACGGCGCTGCCGAGTCGTGCGACGGTGGTTTCAGGATCAATTGCTTTGCGTCCGTGGCTGGTGTCTCAAAACCACACGTTTCGACGGCGTAGTCCAAGGCCAAGGAGCATTGCACGAGGGCCTGGAAATAGGGCGTTTTGAGCTCTTGGCGTTCCTCGGCCTTGTGCTGGGCCCGCATTCGCTTCTTGACAAGCGACCGCAGCTGCTGCCAAAGCCCAATGTGCTTAGACACGGCCTTCCACGTCGAATGGTCCAGTGCGACGTTCGTGACCATGGCCAGGACCTCCAGTTTAATCTGCCGTGGCATGGTCGAGAGAAACTCGAGCCACGATTGGAGCGTTTGAGCCGAGTAGAGGACGTCGCGGGTCGCGCTGGTCGCGTTCGGCATGGCGGTTAGGGTCTTGAGCAGCCAGCAACAGATGAGCGACTTGTCCAAGTGCGTTGCGTCACTTGGTGTCGTGCTGTCGTCGTCCGAGACGATTCCGTACGCGGTGAAGGCCCACCCCCAGTCGTTGCCGCTGCCGTCCGTGTGAAAGTACACTTCAAAGCGATCGGATTCGATGATGAGTGGCGGGCGACTGCCAAAGCCTGGCCAGTTTTCACTCCCGCCGCGCCCGCTGTACTGGGTCTCGCCGTACGTGATGGTTCGGTCGTTGGCTGCGTAAAAGCACATCCAGTCACATCCAGCCTCGGTCTTGCTGCGCGAGTCAAAGACAACTTTGATGCGGCTCGCCCCTGGCATGTCGATGCGCCAGTACGTGTCGACATTGTCGTTGTACGGGTGCGCGCTTTCGAGGGATCGCACCATAGCGCGGCTGCGCGGCAGACTTTGCATCGTGCGGCGGAGCGTTGCCGTCGCGTACGCCAGGAGGTCCGGGAGCAGCGCAGGCGTCGTGTGCACCCAGTCGTACAGCTGATGTTCAAGGTCCTTTTTGTGCGTCGCGGGGGACTGCGTTACGAGGACGACAAGGAGCTCGAGGAGTACCGAGGGCGAGCACGCCGCGGCCGTGAACGGACACGGCACGAGAGCAAACATAGCGAGAAGGCTCTGACGAGCGCTTTGGATCGCACTGGCGTCGTACGTTTCCACGGCCAGCGAATGGAGGCGATGGAGATGGCCCTTGAGTTCCTCGAGCGTGAAATGAGACGCAAAATTGGCCAGCTCGTCTTGTTCGTCGTTTTCGTCGTCCACGCCCTTGTACTGGTCGGGCATGTCGTCGACGCCAACCACAACTGTGTCTTCGTCCAGCCGACGCAGCGCGTGTTGGGCGTCCAGTGGGTGCAGGAGCCACGTGTCGCCCTTGCGCTTCTTCATCCAGCCACCGTCGCCAGCTTTTGTTTCGACTTCGACCCATTCGTGGTGCTCCTGCCGGATCTTGACGTGCATGTGGTGTGTCAACACATCCACGACTGTCGATTTGTCGTTCGGGCTCTGGTAGAGACCCGCGTTTTCATGGGCTTGGACGCGGTACCACGATGTCGACGGGTCCGTCGGAGGGGCCGCGGGGGGCACCACGCGAATGCTCTGGGTTTCAAACTGCGGGGACGCAACGTCGCGTTCAAACCCATCAAAAGCAGCGGCTACTGGCGTTGCCTGGTACTGCATCTGCTCGTAGAGCATCTCGGTCACGTGGTACGTGCGCTGGTTGAGCTGCTCCGACGTTAATTCAAGCGGCGAGACGCTCGGGAAGCTAGCTTTGACGATGAATTTCCATCCCCAGTCGACGTTGGAGCTGTCTGTGCACCAGAGAAGCGTGAATCCCTCGGCGGGAATCATGAGCGGCGGGGGGCCCCCGCCACAGCCGGGCCAGTTTTCAGACCCAGCACGGCCCGTGTACTGGTGCTCGCCCCATCGATCGCCCAAACTCTTGTCCTTGAAAAAGACCACATAGTCGCAGCCGTGCTCCGTGCGAGACAATGGATCGAATGAAATCGTGAGCATGTTGGCGCCCTTGAACGTCACGGCCATGTACTCGGAGATTGAATTCGCGTACGGATGCTTGGATTCAAACACTTGCGACTTGGGCATCGACGTGAGCGCGCGGCCGACGTACGGGGCGACGGCGGTGTGCGCCAGTTTGGCCATCATGGTGCGGGTCAGGGACGGGGCCAAGCGCCGCGTGTGGCGGGCAACGGCTTTCAGGATGCGCGCGCGCAAATCGCTCCATGCGCCCGTCGTTGGCGACGGCGGCACTTCGGGTGGGAGGACGCGGGTCTCCAATTTCGCCGTCGCATGCAACCGAAAGCCCCAGTCGGTATTGGAGCTGTCCGAGTGAAAGAGGACGTCGACGCTCGACGCGGGAATGACGAGCGGCGGAACGGACCCCACGCCAGGAAAGTGACTGCCGCTGTACCTCTCGTCGCCGTACGTCGTGCCGCTTCCGTCGCGTTTCTGGAACCGCACGAAATCGCAGTCGGATTCGGTCGACGAGAGCGCATCAAACACAATCACAATCGCGTCGGCGCCGGGAAAGTCCAAGACGTATGTGATGTCCGTGTCGTTGGCATATGGGTGGTCGCTCTCGAGCACCTCGACCTTGTCTTGGATCTTGGACTGCGGCTTGTACCGGACCGCGCCGCCGCTTCGATCCGGGTGACTTTGGATGTCGTGCCAGAGTTGGAGGAGTCGTTCGAGGCGCTGGAGGAGGGCCTCGACGTGCGAAGGGTCGTCCCACATGTGTTTGGCGGCAAGGATGGCGTTGTCTTCGTCGTCGTCGGCGGCGATATCACTAATTGGAACGTCCACGGGACGGCTGTTGTCGCAATCAAAGAGGACACAGGCCATGCGCGACTCGCCCTTGAGGCGGAATTGAATCACCGACCCCACTTCGATCGACTCTTTGCCGTCAATGTTGACGCAACAGCGCACGCGACTGCCAATGCCGACACCGTCGTAGCTGCCGCCCAATACCGCCACACTCGCCAAGATCAAGCTAAAATCTGCGGGCGCGGTGTTGTGGTCGAGCGTCGCGAGGAGCATCGCGTGGATGCGTTCGAGCCATTCGGGGGTTTTGGCCAATGCGCGGATGAGCGCGGCGTAGGCCTGGACCAGACTCATGGCACTCAGCGCCGACGGTTGGACGTCCACTACGCTGTGGCAGTGCACAGACGCATAGTCGTGTGGCCACACGTTCAAGATCGCGCCGAGATTTTCCCAAATCGTTTCAATGAACGTCATCGTCGACGATGGAAACGCACGTTGGAAGGCATCGTCGAGCATGGCGACGCTCAAATTGGGTGACAATTCCACGAGCACGTACAAGGCGCCACACTGCGTTTCAACGGCACCCATGAACGCGACGACAATCAAATGACGGATGAGCACGGAATTCGTAATAAACGTTCGGCCAAAGGGCGTCTCCGCGCACGTTTGGATGAGGCCGAGCGTTTGGAGCGCGCGGTCGATGGGAAACGTATGCGGGGACGACTCTTGCGAGTCAAGGCGCATGTGCAGCGACACTTCGTGGTCCTTGAGCGCGACATTGCGCACGCCAAAGTGAGACAGCCAGCATCGCGCGGACGGGGCGTCCAACACCCGCGGCGGGGGTTCGCCGAAATAGAACGGAAACGCGTTGAGCGATTGGTGGGCATGTTGATTGTCGTCATACTCGGCAGCAATCAAGAGCCGAAAGCCCTACGACAGAAGACAGTCAGTCGAATTGGGACATCACGACGCACCCATTTCACAGTTTGCGTCGACGAGTAAAAAAAGACGACTGTCGAGTCGGCTGGAATCACGAGGGGGCTAGATCAGATCGAAAATAAGACGCACGACCCATGCGACGGCGTACCCTTCGCTGTCGACGCCGGGGAAATCGTGCGTGTACATGGACTGCCCCCACACTTCGTCTTCGTTGGACGAGGTCGCGTAAAAGCAAACGTAGTCGCCGTTGGTCTTGTCGATTTGGGTCATGGGGTCAAACGTGACGACGAGACGAGCGGCGCCTGGAAAGGACACAGGCCATCGATGGACGTCCCCTTGGCCCAAGCACGGATGGATCGTCTCGACAACGACGTGATGCGACGACGACGATGTCTTGTCGTCGACCGTGTGCTGCGAGTCCAACGACCCATTCAAATAGAGCTTTAGGAGCGACTCTTCCTTGACCAGACACACGTGGTTCCATGCGTTCATATGGACAGCGTCTGTGCTCTCAAAGATCACGTCCTTGTCAACGCCAGAGCTCATGACGTATTTGAGTTGTCCTTCGTCCGTGAGAAAGAGTCCGTAGTGGCTCCACGGGGCCATTTCGTCAGTGTCGCACACGAGATTGCGGTTGCCTTGGAGAAACACCATGCCGCCAACGCCTTCGTCGACCAACTGGACTTCGTACAACGGCAAACTCGGATCCCACGTATACGTGGTCGTCTGGTTCGTGTTGAACCATTTCACCTACCCGCGATATCGTCATCATCGTCGTCGCTCTCGTACAGACTAGAGAGGGTCATACCTGGACGGTGGTGGGGCTGCCAATGGCCACGATCGACCCCACGCCGCTCTCACCGCCGTCTTCGTCCTGCGTGCTGACCCAGTGAGGGCCGCGGCGAACTTCGTCGCCCACTTTGAGCGCATATTGGCACATGGGCTCTTCCACAAACATCCAAAATGAAATCGAATGGTCCGCGAGAAGAGGCACGGACGGCGCGCAAAAGCCCATCTGGCTGCGCGAGAGACAAAGAGCGTCGTGCTTTTGATGGACATTGGCGACGATGCCCTCTAGTTGAAGACGCACGGCCGCGAGGAGTTGCTTTTGGAACGCCGAGAGATTGGGTACGTCGTCTTGGTCTTCTTGGATCGCAACAAAATGAGACAACAAGACACGGATGATGGACTGCGCCGCTCGACGAATGCGAAGGTTTTCCGACGGGAGAAGACGCAAGATATGGGGTAGCACTTTGCTGTCGTAGAGCAAATACGAGTCGCGGACGTCGTAGTCCATCGCGATGGCTTTGAGTGCACTCGAGATGAGTGCTGCTTCCATGCTGTCGTCTGTCACGACGGGCGATTTGATGCTCAATACCTTGGCGCATGATTTCAAGCAAAGGGCAACGGCTTCGCTCAGTCCCTTGCGCTTGGTTTCGTCGCACCCGTTGAGCGAATTGAAAAAGTGCAGGTTGGTCACGCAGCAATCTTCGAGCCCGATCTGTCGCATGCTGAGGGCCATGCCTTCCAAGAGTCTGTTTTGCAGGCGCCCGCTCGAGGACCCCGCGAGTGCCTTGGCGATGGTCGCGATGCCCAAGACGCGGCTGGTCGCACGTTCGTTGCGGGTGGCCAAAATCGTTTGCATTTCCGACACGTCGACGTCGCTCTGTACAAACTCGAGCACGAGTTCGGTGATGCTCTTGGGGGCTTTGAGTCGTTCCATCGACGTTCGGCGGTAGTCCAGTAGTGTCTTCAACTCGGTCGCAGCGTTCAATTCGTGGACCAAGTGGAGCCACGAGTTCTTTCGGTGGATCGCCGTCGTGTACTTTGCCAGCAAATTCCACCGCAGCTTGGCCGCGCGCACAAACGAAAACGACGCGGGTGTGAATTCGAGCAAAAAGAGCGCGCGGCTCACGACCGACTCGCACAACTGCATGATGGCTTCTTCCGTCGCGCCTTTGTACGCCGATGGCTGGCGCTTGAGACCTGGCCGCGTCGTGGACGGTCGATGGATCGTCGCTTCGGCGGCGTCGCCCAAGTCGAACCACTGTCGCATTTTCTGCGCCGTCTTCCACGCTTGGAGGACGTGGGACGTGAGCGGCGTCGGTGACTCGCCTTTGACCGCGTCGCTGTACTGCACAACTTCCATGCCCCAAAGATTGTGATGCAAGATCGCGACCGCGACTGCCCGCACGGCGCGATTGATGTGTGGGATGGCCCCTTGGTCTTGGACCGTTTTCTTTTTCAACTCGCCCGCGACGGTGGCGGCAACTGACTCGTCCGCAGGGTCGACGAGGTTCCGGAGAAAGTCGACAACGTGATCCGACGCCGTTTGCTTCCCGCCTTGGAGGAGTCGACTGTTGAGCAATGCTGCGTGGGCGTTTTCTGTCGATGTGATGGGCGTAAACACTTTGCCGCGCACAAGCGTGGTCGAAAAGGTCGTCAAAACTGCCATGAGGGTTTCCTCAACGTGAACCAACCACGGGAGGGAGAGGCACGTGACTTGGGATTCCACGAGACCGACGGCCGTGAATTTGTAGCCCCAATCGACGCCCGAGCCATCGCTGTGAAAGAGCACGTGGCACGATTCTGCATCGATCTCGAGGGGCGGGTTCGCCCCGACGCCGGGCCAGTTGTGTTCGTCTGCCCGCCCCGAGTACTTTTCTTCGCCATAGTACTCGGTTTGGCTGTCGTCTTTGAAAAACGTGACGTAGTCGTACCCGACTTCGGTCCGGCTGCGTTCGTCAAACGTGATCGTGAGTGTCGTCGCGCCCGCGACGCGCAACTCGGTGAGGACGTGCATGTTGTTTTGGTACTCGTGCGAGGACTCCATGTACTTGGTGATTTTCGACGAGCATGCGCTTTCGACGACGATTTCCTTGGTCGCATCGCCGCTCGCGTGGTTCAGCTGGCCCACGTGAACCAAGAGCGTGCCCAGCAAGTCACACATGCGTTCGTACGTACACTTGTCTGGACGCCATGGAAAATGCTGCATCGCGGTAAACAAGAGAGGACAGACTTGGCCCACAATCGAGTGTTCCAAGAGCGCCACGTCCGGTTTTGCTTGCACGAGGTTGACGCACGCTTGGACCATCGCCTCAAAGCAAGCCCAGGTCTGGATTTCCCCCACGCGCTGGCGGTGGTAGCCCCACAAAAGCGCTTGCGTCATAGAGTAAATGAGCGAGACCAATTCGCGCGCGATGTCGGCGTCGTCGGGCTTGGTCGCGTGCCACTTGACCGAGTGCGCGACGAGCGGGGCCACGTACTCGAACGATGCGGACTCGAGCACAATGTCCTTGAGTTTTTCCATGTCGGTGAGTCGTTGGAGGAGCAACTTCAAGATCGGCAGTTCGCTCGCATGGAGCGTGCCGGACGTCATGAGTTCCAAATATTTGGCCACGAGCGCGAGTTGGTCCAACGGGCCTTTGTAGAAAATGTCGAGCGACGCCATGTAGAGCTGCAAGGACGTCCGGACGATCGGGTTGTCCATGGCGGGGAACCGGACGAGCGTCGAGAGCGCGTCAGCCAAGCGACTCTTTAAAATCAGGTCCACGATCTCAACGTCTTCTTTGAGATTCAAGCTCCCGACGTTGGCCGTCAAGACGACCAAGGACGCCATGAGCACGTACGTTTCCCATGGTTCCATCACGGCGCCGTCGGCCTGGCAGAAGCGCGCGCCATACGTATCGACGCATTGAATGAGCACCTCAAACGTCTCGGCGCACACGTCGACGGCCAGCGGTACGGCCGCCTGCGCCGTTTGTTTCAATTGCGTGCTGGCCATTTGGTGCAATTTGGCCAAGATGGACAAGAGCCAGCGCAGGCCGGGTTCGCGTACGTCGCGAGCCGCCTTCCACGCGTCGTCGGGGGAGACCATGACTTTGTAGACCTTTTTGTCGCGGAGGCAGACCCACGAACCCTTGTTGTGAAAACACTCGACGCAGTTGCGAGTCGGCGCCAAGCTCCAGAGGACGTTTGACCGACTGTCAAAGCTCACGGCACTCGACTGAATCGACGTTGACGTCTTGGTTTGACTCAACGCCGCGCCCGTGTGCAAGTCAAATTGCGTAAACGTGCACGCGTCCCGCGCCGCGACCATGGTCAGTGTGCGTCCGTTCGTGTAGAAATGCGGCATGCCCGTGAGTACAACGGGCGAGAGAAGCACGGTCCGGCAGTATGTTGTCATGTCAAAGATGTGGACGCCAATTGTGTGATGGTCGTGGAGGCGCACGTCGTAGAGATAATCGCCTTCCGTGACATACTGCAGCCGGACGCCTGTTCTCGTTTGAGTCGACGGGTCGAGGGCTACAATCCCCTTGACGCGCAGGTCGCGGGGGCCGATTTTCAGAAATTCAACGGCCGGCGACGACGATGGCGAGAGATTCAAGTACAAAAAATCGCCGACCGCCACGAGGCTCGTCGACGTCGGAACGTGGGGCTTGAACAACACGTCGCCTTTCCGGTACACGTTGCATCGAATGTCGGTCTCGCTTGCGAGTGGCGACTGGACGACGAGTAGCTGCGCGTCCGGCAGCGCCGAGAGATCGTCCGAGAAGATTCCGTTCACGTCTACTTGCTGTACGGCGGGCGTCACGTCCACAAACGCCCCAAAGGCCGCGTGCGCGAGGATGGCGCCTGTGGGGAGGGAAATGCAGTCGAGTGGCTCGAACACGAGATCTTGGATGCCATTGGCCGCCGTTTTGAACACCACGAGGAGCTGTCCGTCGCCAAAAGTCGAATGAACGGTCGGGGGCTCGCCTTGTATGGCCAAGACTGCAGGTGTCACGAGCTCAAACGTGCCGCAGATGGCTCGCAAGACAGGCCGTTTGTCGGCAAAATAGGGCAAAAAGGACCCCGCCGGTGCTTTCTGGTACACGCGGCCACTCACGGACCCTCCCGTGCCGGTGCCAATTTTCTTCAACCCCGTGGTGGTGCTCCACGTGTAGAGAAATGTGCCGTCCGAGGCGAGGGCGACGCGTTGGCCACCGTCACTGCCGCCGTCGGGCTTGACGCGGATGGAATGCGTCAGCAAATGGTCTTCGAGGAGACTCAACGACGTGGTTGGGTGATACGTCTCGAGACGGGTGAGGACACGGTCGAACGCAGCGACGCATGTTGCATCCATGTGGAAATCGCAAGGATGTTGCAGAAGCGCTTGGAGGACTCGAAGGAGGTAGCGGATGCGGCCGCTGGAGACGCCGAGGGCCGCGACCAAGAGCATGCCATCCCCCATGATGTGGTCTGCCATCGCGCCTTTCCCAAATGCGTAGAGCGCATGCAACGTGGCTTCCTCCGCGCTCTTGGACTTGATCGTCGAGAGCGCCATGGTGGGAAAGTCCAGCATCGCATGGACGAGGTCGACAAGACAGGCGACGCGGACGTCGGGGCCGAGCGCGCGGAGCATCGTCAACTGCATGCGACACGATGCCAGGGAAAAGACTTTGAGCGGAAACGAGTCGCGCTCTTCTGGCGATGGTTCGAGGATGACGGCTTCGCCGGACAAAGCATTGCGCGCTTTCGCGGCGGCGGCGGACGGACCGGGCGACGGAGAGAGGACGCATGAGTCGATCGCTTGGAACATGCGTTCCACGAGGGATCCTTTCTTCGCTTGTCGAAGTGTCGCGGCAAGAGCTTCGGGGGATTGGCCGAGTAGAGAAGGCTCTTTCATGACGAGCGAGGACGGGTTGACACCGGTTGAAGGAGATGCCTTCCTCTTCTTCGTCGGCTTGTTCGCTGTCTCCTTGGATTCGTCACCATTGTGTGGGTGTCTTGCAAATAGGAGCAAACGCGCAACGTCGGCATCTTGATTGAGCTCGTCGAGGGACATGGTGACCCCGTTGACGCATGTGCTCAAAGTTGCTGCGGCGGGGACGTTTGGTGCTGATGACGGCGCTGCCTCATCCAGTGAGGCGTAGAGCTCCATCAAGACACTCTCTTCCCTCAGTGATGAGAAAGGTGAGCGTATCCATTGGATATCGTCCGCGTTCATGCTTCCCGCGCCCGATGCTAGGTATCCTGCACGAGGAAGTTGGTTGAACCCAAACCAAACGAGTGACCAAGGTGTATCTTGGGGAGGATCTTCTGTATTTGGCGAATCCTCCTCTTCTGGCAGAAAATTAAATGAAGCTCATTTTTGACACGATTCCTTTGAATTTCTAGGTGAAATATTATACTTTGAAGTTCAAGCGGGTGAAACCGCCATTGAACTTCAAGTATTTTGCCAAATCAAGAAGTTGGTTTTTCTCAATTTAACCGCATGAAACCGGTTCGATGAAATAACCCTACGGATATTGGATATCCGTACAAGAATTTCTACTGGTATGATTGGATACATTATGGGCAGATACAGATCTCTAGCCAATCCGTTAGCGCCAATCATGAAACGCCGACCAATGACAACTCTTAGTATTTGTTTTAGCCAATGAAAACGAGGCAATCCAGCCAATCAAAATGTTTCACATTGCCCCTCGGAGATCGGATAGTTCCTCAGTATGCCTCCCTCGAATGTGCTTTTGATTTGAAATAACCAGTTTATATTTGCATTTATTTTATGTACATAGATGTGTACTTCGAAGTATAAAATAGGACTGGGTTGAATCACTGTCAGTTTAAAGCAACATGACTGGGGCATATCCACTCTCAGCGCCATGCGCCACAAACACGAGAGCCTCTACAGTCATTGGCATAACAAGTTGTCCATCGTTATAAAGCACATGACAGATTACTATAGTATACGTCTTAGGATCTTGTCACACAACTTGTGTAGAAGAGGCGCCCCGCCACCTCGGTTCTAATGTTCGCTTCTGTCTCATTGGAGCTTCCATGCATTCTTCCTTCTTCAGGGCGAGCGATGGCACCTGTAAACCTCTCCACCTCGACAGTGCGCGTGCTTGTCAATGGCACTGCGGTCGAGTATTCGTGGAGTGACTTTGCCGTCGCGTTGCACTTGGAATACAACTCCAACTCGTCGTCGCCCGGTCCGTTGGATGTCTTTGCCAGCCAAGACGCCGTCGACGCCGTCTGGGTCGCGTTCTGTGGGTTTCAGATTTTGCTTGTTCAAGTTGGCCTCTCGTTCTCATCTCCCTCCTCCGACGCCAAATGCATCGGTGTGTCTGGCGCCGTCGTCCTTCTCTCCTACGCCCTCACGTTTGGTCTCTCGTTCGGACCAGGGACCTTCCTCGGGACCGAGGGGTTCTTCCTCTTGTCGTATCCGCTCGAATCGTCCGTGTGGGCCCTATGGGTCCTGCACACGTCCGTCCAACTCACCATGACATCGCTCGTCTTCCTCACTCTAGCCCATCGCGTCGCCCGTCCCGCTCTCTTCTGCTACCTCCTTCTCCTCAACGTGTTTGTCTACCCGGTCGTAGTCCATGCTGTCTGGTCCCCCTATGGCTGGGCCAACCGTGCCAACTCCCATCCGTCAACTTTGACAGCCCTCGACCTCGCGGGATGCAGCGTCGTCCATGTCACCGCGGGCGCCGCCGTCTTTGTCGCGACCTGCTTTACGCGCGTGGTGCACCCGCCCGACAAGACACCGCCATCGACTTTATCCTCCGAGTCGAGTCTTCGCCACGGCATCGGCACGTGGCTTGTCCTCCTTGGCTGGTTCGGCCTCATCCACACGTCCACGACAACCCTTGGCGGCGCCTGCCCCGACGTCGCCCTCCGCGCCGCCATCAATCTCGCACTTTCCGCCGCCGCTGCCAGTCTCTCCGCCGCGTCACTCTCCCTCCGCTTCCCGCTCTCCCATGCACTCAACCACGGACTCATGAGCGGCTTGGTGGCCATCTCGGCGGCGGCGTCCGCGGTCACCCCCGCCTGGGCCATCTTCATCGGTCTTCTCGCGGGTGTCCTCTTTGTCGGCACTGCCCACACCACTCGTCTCTTTCAACTCCACGACGTCCTCGAAGTCGTGCCAGTACACTTGGCCAATGGATTCTGGGGCCTCGTTGCCGCCGGCCTCTTTAGCTCCTCCGACAGAATCCTCGCGGCGAGCCAATGCAACGCCACGCCGCGACACTTCCACGTCGTGGTTTCGTCGACGGCAGTGGCCACCTGCTGTCTTTGGGAAGGATGCGCCAAGCAGTTTGGCGCGAATGTCGTTTTTGCGCTCCTCGTGGCCCTCTTTGTTGGCCTCGTCTGCGTCCTCGCTGCCTCGCCATGGCATTACATGGACAGATTCGTCGGGCCGACGCCGTCGTTGTCGCCGCCACGATCCCCGTCGGGCCACAGCGGCGCGGTGGACGATTTTTACCCCACCGATGACGACGCGACGCCGTGGAGCTTTGATCTTGCGAACCGTCAGAGTGACGTCATCACGCCCGACATCGACGACCAGCTGCAGTCGAGCGTCGAGCGGCGCTATCGCTTCAGCCAAGGCTCGTCGCACAGCAACATCCAACACACGCCGTCGCCTATGGACCGGTCGCTCTTTTGCGAATAACATATCAAAAAGCAAGGGATTGACAACTAGACTCATGGTGTGCAATATGTGCGTGCCACCTCGTGGTGGCAGGAACAACCCAACTACATATACACGCTTTCGAGGGAGATGTGTACATGAAACGAAGAGGGATGGAATTCGCCTGACGGGACTTTGGCAGCGATGGCTGCTCTCGGGCGATAGCCATCGCAACGAGCCCCAAATCACGGGCTTTGGGGTACTGGGATGAAAGGACGCACATGTCGTGGTGGTTGTGCGTGGTCAAAATCATTCCACAACAGATGTAAAATGGGAATCTATTTCTTGGTCACTTTGACGAGTCTAATATTGGAAAACTTTTTGCCCGTGGCGTTGGTAATGTCAACGACCTTGGTGGGTCGGTCGAGCGCGTCAACTTTGGCGGAGGCGGGTGTTTTCTTGCCTTCGATCGTCTCAAACGCAAGTGTCGCGTGCTCAGGGCCACGAAAGTAGACCGAGCACGTGCCCCACTGGCTCTTGAAGACGATGTTTTCGACCATCGTGGGCACGATCGCCGTTTGCTTGATGGCAAACTGCTCAATGTCCGAGTTGAAGAGGCCCTTTGGGATCTTGTGCACGAGCCAGTGGATGTCCTCCTTGGCTTCGTCCTCGGTCGCGCCTCCGATCGCATCGGCCTTGTGCGCTTTGCTCTCGGGTGCAATCACGGCGCCGCATTCGTGCGTGAGCGTGTACTTGGCGGCAAGCATCGTCATTTTGGCATCGAGGAAACTGTCGTGCACGACGGCCATCTGCACGCCGAGCAACTGCTTGGTGAGGTCCCGCAAGCCCGGCGATTTGAGGCGGTCCGAGACGCCCTTGCGTTCGTACAAGAGCGCTGTGTCGATCACGCGCTGGTGGGCCACGCCGACACTCTTGAGATCGCCGTTCACGCTGTGCCCGACCACAATTGTGTCGGGGCCAATGTACTTGAGTACTTCTTTGCGCGCGCGGTCTTGGCTGATCTTGGACGCGTCGATCGTCTCCTTGGCGATCCCGTGGATGTCTGTCTTGTAGTTGAACACAAAGTGACCGGCTGCCGGTTGATGCACGATCAAGTCGACGAGGATCTCGTCTGGGTCCTCGCCGTCGATCAATGTCACACGCACCAACGCCTTGGGGTTGCGCGCCTCCGTCTCCTCGTGCATCGTCACGCACATTTCACAATCCATGGCGACGATCTTCCTGTACTTGGCCTTGGAGCTCGGCTTCATCGTCTGGGTCGATACCCACGACGGGTCGGCCTTGAAAAATTCATTGAATCGAGCATGCGCCTGCGTCATCTTGACCAAGTCATCCCACGTGCGGTTGATGGCCTTGGTCACGGGATTCCCCTTGGCCTTCTTGGCGGTGCTGGCCACTTGTGGTACTCCTTCGCGCTTCTGGCCCGCCATGATGCTCAATGTGCGTTGGCAAAAATGGAGCAACCTGCTACCAATGTTTTCGAGCAATTTGATTGGCAAACAACTATTTATGTTGCCCAATCATATATTACCTCCATTTTGCCCAATCAAACCACGCTGATGCAAACTGAGGTTGGCAAATGGGCTGTCGACTGGTCTGGTGGTGGTGCAGCCGAGCACCTGCCTCCCGGCTTGCTTATGACGATGCCAAGGCCGAGCATCGCCACATGGCTCGCGATCGACAATTTGATTTCCATGCGAACTCGAATGAACGTAGCACAACCCACTTCTTTCGACGACCGCTGGGAACAAAGGTGCCTATCGACCGTGTGAATGTGAATGGTGCCTTCTCCATCGATGAGCCCATCGTGCAAGCCACGCTCACTGATCATTGGCGGACCATCATGACTGCCCCTGCCGATGCTGAACCGCCCGACCCGCGCCGTCGCCGGGCAGAGATTGAGACTCTCACCAAGCACCTGAACGCACATGACCGCGACAATCTCGACCAGCCTATCATGGCGATCGGGTTGTGCGAAGCCATGAAAACCATGAGACCGACCAAGTCGCATGTCCAGACGGTTGGTCTGCTGGGTTCTTCCAGGTAGCACCCGAGATATTCTCGGAGCTCTTGCTATTGGTGTTCAACTATCAACTCAACCATCGCGGTCGCCTTCTACCCCACCAACATCGCAGTACGGTGGCCTTGCTGCACAAATCAGGTGACAGGGTGACCCTGGCAACTACCGACCGTTCTCGCCCATGCTCTCGCGTGCCCTTACTTTTCGCTTCGCCAAGTTAGCCCCCCAGCTTATCCACTCAACCAAGCTGGTTTCGTGCCCGGGCGCCGCCTACACGACCATGTTGTCCTTGTCCAAGCTCTCCAACACTACTGTATCATGGAGGACAACGACAACTATGCCACCTTCCTGGACTTTTCCAAGGCGACGACATGGTCGGTCAAAGCTTTTGTTCGATGTGCTGGCGGAGATGAATATATAATATGGGCATTTCTTTCATCTGCTGAGTCCGTCTCATCTATGACTCACCTGTCGCCCACATCACCTTCCATGGCGCATTAGACCCGACAATCCGACCATCAAGGGAGGTGAAACAAGGTTGCACATTGTCATGTCTGCTCTTTGTGCTCAACCTGGACCCTCTGGGGGACATGCTACGACAACACCCTGATCTTGGCATCTCAACTCCACATGGAGACACCCTCACAAGCATCTTTTTCGCCGACGATTCGACACTTTTGTCGAAGGATCTACCATCCGCTGTTGAGCAGCTCGCCGTTGTGGAGGAGTGTTGTGCCGTCTCTGGGGCTCGGCTGAATCAAGCCAAATGCCAAACCCTGGTCCTGAATGGTCACCTCGACCCTGTCGACACCGACGGTGGGGGCATTCTGAACATTGTCCCTACCAGCCAACCCATCAAATACCTTGGTGGGATGTTTGGCCATGAGCTTCCAGTCGACTACCAGCTCAACCTCGTCCATGAGAGGTTCATGGCATGCTTCCAACAATGGGGCTGCCGAGCTCGTACGCTCCAAGGACACCGCCTACTGGCCAACACGGTCATGTTATCACTCCTGTGGCATGTCACGGCGGCTACACCGGTGCCGCCCAAGATGGTGCCGTTTCGGCGTTACTTTTTCGTGGTCGACAATCTCGGACGTCGATCTTTTTTCGGTCAACGAGTATGGTGACCGTCTCAAGGCCGCGCTCAAGACTCTGTGGGCCCTCCTCACGGCCGCGGTTCTCCACCTCAACTGGACCGAGCACAACAAGGTCCAGTATGACGGCGCTTCTGCTCTGTCCTGCCATGTTTGGAATGAACTCTCGTTCCTGAGCTGGACAGCATCCGTCCGCCAATGGCTTCGCCTCCAAGACCCCGACTGCCCCGTCCGCTCCTCGGCCTTTGAAGTCATGGCGACGCAGCGCGTCCAAGGCGGCTACCGCGCGCTCTGGGCCAAGTACCCGAACTCTCTTCTGCTCGCACCGACCGCCGCCGACCCACGCGCCCGGCACTAGCTGCACCCACGTGCGACGACACCACGATGCGTGTCGCTGCGACACCACAACCACGACCGCGTCTCAAGAGCTCCTGGCGACCATCCCCCTCGCGACTGTTCCAAGAACGTTCCAGCGCTGGCTACACACGCACGCGTCTGTCTCAAGACCACTCTCTCGACCACGACCGCGCGACACCATGCGACCACCCAAAAACCCGATATCCCCAGGTACTATTTATTTTAAAAACCTGCGAAAACCAATGTCTCCGAAAACCACTGCCTCTGCAATGGCATAAGGAATTGGGATGAGTCCTCTGGACAACATTAGTGTTAGATTGTAATTAGTCTAATATATTCCCCTTTGACACTGAGCTACAACCCCCAGTTCCTATTTTGCCTTGCACCCGACACCTTTTGTTTTTCGCAAACCATGGTTTCTACCCGTGACAAGTCCAACTCGCCCGCAGTCTCGCCCGCCAACCCATCCGCCGCCGCCACGGCCAACCACCAATGAACCACCACTCGCCACCTACCAATGAGACATCAGACATGTCCAAGGAAGCCGTCGACGTGGAAATAATCGATCTCACCTCGCCGGACGTCGGGTCAACCGATGCCGACCAGGCCACCCATGAACCTGGGAATCTCGCGGAAGCTCGCGATGACCCTGAAACCGATGAAAGTCAACGCGTTGAGCCTTCACAAGACTCGCCTCCGGGCCTTCTTGCTGGCTCCACGTCTTTGGCTGACGTCTCCAAGCTCCCAGCGGTCACCAACCACGGCTCTTGAGTCTCAAGCCAGCCGGCTACCGAGACTGCAGCCGTGCCGCTTGTCGACCCATGTGCTGCTTTCACTACCAAGCGTGTTGCTGAGTCCAAGGTCACTCGTATCAAGGATGTCGGTGCCCACGTACCCTCCATGGTCGATTTTGAGCCTCTGCTAGCCAAGCATGCGGCCGGCACGCTTTCCTTTCAAGACACGATCCCTATCCAAAAACATGACAAGCGTGAAGTTGTTGGTTGGCTTCACATGGCCACGGATGAACATACCAAGGCCATACATGAAGACGCCGCGATGGTCTCTCTCCTTCTCGACAACCAGTCGATGGTGAAGGCCGACCTCTTGGTTGACATCATCAAATGTGAGAGAGACATCCCCAACCGTATGTTACGGTGGGGTATCGCAAGTGACACGGCTCTACGACTTGGAGGTTTTTACATGGACATCCCGGCTGGGCTACAGGGTCAATCCGAGGAGCGCCTCCTTTTTTAGACTCTGCAGTCGCTGGAGCCCCGTTTTCTGCGAGACAATTGTCCCGAGCCCATCCTGCTCGTGGATGAACCTGTCAGCTGGGGAGTATGTGACGTGCTCTCAACAGCACAAGGGGGCAATCTCACACCTTGAGGTGCCCCTCGATGATCTCATCGCTGAGATTGAAGCCCTCGAGTCTCAGGGCTCAGGCGCCATCTCCCAACACCATGCCCTTGTCGAAGCTGCTGTTCGACACAGTGAGTTCGATTTGGCCAAGCTTGTCAACGACGGCCGTGTCGACACACTGTGCTCTTTGAAGCTGGCGGGAAAACTTGGCGGCTCACTTCTCGCCATGAAGCCAGGAACCAAGAAGAAGAATCTTACCGACACCCAGCGACAGCACCTTCTCCAACATCTTCTAAAGGTGAGCTTGCCGAATTTTCGACAAGCTTCCTTATGGGACTGTGCAGCGCATCGCATCACTCTTTGCTTGTAATCCAAGGACCGTGAATCGTGTTTGGTCACGTGCGTCGCTTGATTGCTCCGGTGTGCAGGCGATATGTTCCGATGTGTCGTCACGCAAAAGGGCAAGTGTGGTCGTAGACCAAAGTACAAAGATCTTGCTGACAGACTTAGACAAGTGCCTAAAGCAAGGCGCACTACTTTCAAGTCAATCTCTAATGCCATGGGCCTTCCATCCTCCACTCTGCACGACTACTTCAAGAGGGGCGTGTTTGCAAAGTACTCAAGCAACGCCAAACCGTTGTTGACGCCGGCGAATCAAGCGACCCGCTTGAAGTGGGCACTCGACTTCGTCCACAACGTCGACGGTGAGCTTGTCTTCGACGACCTCATGGACTACGTTCATGTGGATGAGAAGTGGTTCTTCATGACACGCGTCAAGAAGACGTACTACTTGACACCGGGCGAGAAAGCACCTCACCTGACGTGCAAGTCGAAACGCTACATCAAGAAGGCCATGTTCTTGTTCGCAGTGGCTCGTCCGCGATGGTATCCTACACGAAACTGCTGGTTTGATGGCAAGATTGGCACCTGGCACTTCACCAAGATCGTACCGGCTAAGCGAACAAGCCGCAACCGACCGGCTGGTCATCCGGTCATGGAACCCGTAAGCGTGACGAGGGACGTGTACCGACATCGTCGACAAGGTCATTCCAGCGATCCGCGCAAAATGGCCATCTACACCTACAACGATCAAGATTCAGCAAGACAATGCTGGTGTCCGACGCCGAGGTTCTTGCTGCTGGTCGTGAGCATGGTTGGACAATGACGGTCGTGTGCCAGCCACCCAACTCCCCCGACCTCAATGTCTTGGACCTTGGCTTCTTTCGTGTGATCCAGTCCCTACAAGCAGCACATCACGCGATGACGGTTGAAGACATCGTTTCAGCCACCTTGGCGGCATGGAATGCGGTCGAATCGAGCACCTTGGGCCGAAACTTCACGACTCTACAGTCGTGTTGTCAAGAAATTATTCGCGCCGGTGGCAACAACAACTTCAAGATACCGCATTTGGGCAAGTCCAAGCTTATGGCACATGGGAAGCCGGGCGACGTGCTCTTGTGCGACCGAAGCGTGTGGGCTGATGGCTGTGCAATGCTTGGAAGTCTTGACTTCAACAGCCTCATGCGCACTCTGCAGGTTGAGGTTAGACAGAACCTGGATTTTATTGAGTTATGCAGCATGATGGAGGACCTCGATATCAAGGAAAGCGATGACGATGGCCTCACCTTGGATGTCGTGGACATCTTGCAGGTGGAAGTGAACTCAGAGTAAATATATACTACTATAGTATAGACTTTGTATTGATTTGAAACCTGGACATTCATTTACGGATATATATAAACTTCAAGTCGGACATTCTTTTTCGGATGGAGGTAGTTGCGAGATTGGGGAGACAAATTTGTTTACATTACGAGTGTCACAACGATAGCGAAAATATTTGACAACAGCCTCAACGTATCAATTAAACTAGTTGACCTTTCGAATAGGACATTGTTCCCCTCCAATTTCATCTGGGTTTCGGACACCATCGTTTTGTATTTTCGTAGCTCTGCGTAGTGTTGTTTTTCTACGCTAAAATGCAATCTTCAATGATATAGACGACCGAATGTTGATGCTTTTGAAGTGCAAGACAGTTCATTTGGTGCCTCAAATTCGTAATTCTATTCACAAAGAAATCGGACTCGACTCCAAATTTGTGTATTTAGCAGAGTTTCTAATCTTCCGTGGGCTTGTCAAGAAAGTTGTCGTTCACATATGCAACAAACAAAGGGATTTTGGTCTTAGGATCAGTCGGTCTCAGTCGAAATGCATCACAAGTATCCTTGTTTGGCACAACAGCCACATAACAAATGTTTGATAATATAGTAGTCAATTGAAGCGTTTCCTCGAGGTACTTGGGGTTGATAGAGTGCGATTGTGCCGTTGTCAGTTTTAAACAACAGTATTTATCACCAATCTTGGCAATCGAATCAATGGACTGTAATGATCGACTTCTTGGATACCAATAGTCAACTCCGCCAGGCCAATGAGTGATAAAGTCTTTAAAGTCATCGTTGTTTTCTCCACGCAGACAAGTCGAACTACTTGTGAAATCGATCTCTGAATACTCATGGTTTGTTGTTCTGACTCTGTCGTAGTCTCGCATATTCAATTTGATGGGTTTCTTCTCTCTTGCCATGGTGTGAAACATATTTTTGAAAGCAATACCAGCCAAACCCTGGTCGTTTGTCGCTTGTGCGATACACCAGAGATTTTTGTAGTAGTCAAGTTTCACATACTCTCCAATCTTCATCAAAGCATACCCAGAGCAAATGAAATACGACCTCTGTGCAAAGGCAGTGTATTCGCCATCGCGCTTCAATGTGGCCATCCGAATTCGGTCGATTTGGGACATGGAACTAGTTCCATATTGCGTCTTAAACAAATCTGCAGAGTTGTAATCAACACCTGAAAAAGCCTTGTCAATACAATTCATAGCTGTTTTCTCATCCATCAAGAACAATCGCAAACTTCCCCCCGAAATGAAATACATCTTCTCAATAGAATCAGAGTCCATATTTTTGTGCTCTCCAAAAAGTTGCAAATCTGAATGGGACCAAAAAGGAACAAGGCACGTTTTAAGGACAGGCCCGTCTTCTTGTTTTGTGTTGTATTGGGCAGAGGTGGCAAGTACAGAAAACGTTTCAAGAAAAATTGTCATTTCCGACTGCAAAAAACCATCCAAGCACAACAGACAATTGTTTGTTCTGTACTTATCCACAAGTGACTCCAATGCTCCTTGCGTTAGTTTCGAGACCATCCAACACTTTGATGGGTCATCTCCATTCAAGTAAACAAAAAAGATGCATTTGCCTTCTCCTTTAATTCGACGAACCAAAAGGACACTTCTTTTCTCCTGAAAGGCCATCCAAAAAGCGTAAAGCACAAGGAGTAAACTTTTCCCCACACCCGGAGAGCCCATCAAGACAATTTGATAGCTACCTCGTCCTTTCAGGACGTCGAAAATGCCAACGGACTCTTTGCGAACGAAATATTCTTCAGGAAAGTCGGTGACGCAGCTAATTTCTTGAGTATTGATCCACTTGTTTATCTCCCATGCCCCAAGGTTGGAAAACTTGAAATTTTCTAATGAAATGGGATTCAATTTTGCATCAACTTGCGGTAATTCAGCAGTGCAAAGTTTCTTCGTAGGAGGCTCGACTGCCCTTTTCGAATCAACGACCAAAATATGGATGCATTCAGTCCCAAGGTCAGATGGAAGACATTTGCCAACTTCACGTGCAGGATTCATCCGATTGGCTTTGATCAAGTAGCCAGGAACCCCGTCGTGTTTTGCCAGTTCCTCATAGATGGATTCAGTTGCAGACATCCACTCGTTGTCCATGATTGCAACATAAAGGTCCAGATCGCTTGCATCACCCGTGAAGAAGTTGGGGCGTTCCCCCTTGATAATGACCTTGAAATCGTAGACAAACTTGGTTTTATCAACCTCCACTTTGAACGGTCTCCCCTCGCCTATGGCCACACAAAACAACGACAACATGACTGTTGTGAAAATGGGTGTTCTCGATCTTCAATCCACATTCATATGCTATACGGATAATTATCCGGACGTTTCCTTCACACAATTTGACTTTTGCCAATCTCAGGTTTAATTTCCAGATCATTCTCGACAAAGCAATCACCAATTGTATCAGATAGATCTAGTTTCTTCTCTTGTTGTGTGAGCTTTATGACTGCTTCACACACGTCTCCCTTCATTATTCCTTGAGCAATTTCAGACTTCGATCCAATCCACGCGGCATCTTTCAACGCCAGATATAGTTCTAGCCCATCGGCGGGAAGTTGTACTCCTTCTCGACCTTGATCAACTTTTTGAGATCGTGGACGTTGTCGCCCGCAACAATGCTCACAGAGAAAGGATTGCCCTCACTTGCGACAACGACGCAGACAAGTTTGAGGATTTTTTGAAACTGGGTGTTCAAGAAAAAGTCTAAATAGGCCTATACAAACGTATACTCCGGAGTATATTGATTGGTTTGAGGAACCTCCAACATATAATATTCTTTGCCTTCAAAGATTCCGTTCAATAAATTATTTCGAAGTATTTTGTTGACCATTTTGGACTTCAAATATTCAGGCTCCCGACAAAATTGTTGGAAGGAACCCTCAGCGGTGTGAACAGATACGTTTTTGCATCATGGCTTGCTTCCCTTTGGCCCCGACAGCACCCTACTTCCTACCTTCGTCTGGGCTGGAGCAGGTGACTTGAATGAGCACACATTCGAGAGAACACGAGTGGTATCTCTTGATTCAAGTGTTAGTGGCCCAATCAAATGGGATAGGCATTTCTCAGCAATGACCTCGGGGGTTGAACGTTGCCCAGCCGAGGACGACTTCAGACACGTTCGGTTTGTTGTAGTACGGGAGAACAGTTAACGACGATGGGGTGTAGGAGACGCGGAGGCGGCGGGAGTAGTATGCGTCGGGGCGCCACGCAAAGTTGTCCATGTTTTCTTCGGCAATGTCGATGAAGGAGTCTTGAACGTTGATGACGACAGCGACATGTCCATACGGCGCATAAGCGCCTTGGCGATCAAAGAGCAAGAGCGACCCAGTCTGCGGGGGCGTCGACGAGCCTTGCGGGAACACATGTAGCGGCAACCGCTCCTTGCTCGTGTTGTTCTTGACCGTGCGGAGAAGGAAGATTTCCGCGGCGTCGTCGACTGATTCAAAGACCACACCTTGGGTCACGAGGAGGTACCGCCGGGCCAGTTCGACACACTGCCACTTGAGACCTGTGTACGTGCCGTTGGTGTAGTCGGTGCCGTCGGGGTAGTAGTTTTCCGAGTCCGTCGGCGGCGGGTGGTCGTTCGAGTAGACTTTGACACCACTTGTGATGCCAAGAACCGTACCCCATGGCGCCGTGTCGTTGGCAGCGAAGACGGCGATGCCAGAGATGAGGACGCTGAAGATGGCGTGGCGGTGATGCATCGTGGTGTCGATGGCGTCGATGGATGGCAAATGCCAAGATGCAAGTTGGTGGACGGCTTCTCATCTGAGACCGACCAGGCAACGACATGCTCTGATTGTCAAATCAGAGGCAACCAAACTCCTTCGTCAAACGCGACTCAGATGGGAATCCATGGCGCCAGTCGCTCGGCCAACTTAGAAGCACACATCGACCATGTCAGGTGGCGGCGCTGCCTTTCGTGGACATGGTCGTCGCAGACAATGACCAGCGTTGCAATGGCAGCGCTGTGGTGGCTGCGTGTACATGCACACCACTGCTTTCTCTGACATGCCGATGGTCGCAGTCGAGATCAACCCACATCGACGAGCGCCGCCATCGTCCAATGGGATGACTCTGTAAATCCTCCCCGCATCGTTTTGCGCACTGTCGCTGTTCGAACGAATATGGGGAAAAAACCTTCCAGGTGAAGTTTCGAAGTCGGGACCAATTGCATCCATAGATAGCGTGGCTTTTATTTAAGTATTACCGGGTTGAGTGGCGTCAACTTGTAACCGCAGGCTTCTGGCGGGGTAGGGTTCTTTAAGGGAGAGGTCACTATTGTGAGGGATCTATATACGACATGTGGATGGGGTGCCCGTTCCAAACCAGGAGTGGACATTGTGGTAGGGACGGAAGTCCTTAAAACGAGGTCCCTAAGGAGGAGTGAAACGCCTCAGGCTGGTTGACAGAGCAGGGAAAAGCTCTCGCTCTTGGTAGTGGAAGGATCGCAACCCAGAATGTCGATGGTCTCTCACCATGGAATATGGCGTCTTTCGAAGGGAAACTGAAATCCCTTTTTTACATGCCTCGAAGACGACCTGCTTTTTGCCGCCCCAACGTCTACGTTCTACTCTACCTTGCGCCGTCGCGGAAATCGTGTGTTGTTGGTCTTGGCACAGTCGTTGGACGGCGACGTGATCCCTCGTGGATGCCACAGCCAGCAGAAGGTTTGGTCGCGGTCAATGGACAGGTTGCGAGCTGTTTCCGCTTATTGACAATCCGCGCTTCACATGGAGAAGACACAAACGACGATTGAATGCCAAGCCGTGCGCGCTGGCACTTGGGCATGTAGCACCCCCGTCAACCAAAGGTGACGGAGTGGAAGATGGATAAGAGATCGGCGTCCTCGTGCCGCAGTAGCTGGCGGGCGCTCCTTGGCCTTCTCAGCGCATGCTTTGTCTTCTGCAAAGGTGGATTCATGGTAGGCGCCAAGACGATGGTGCAGGGGAGACGGCGATGTTCGTCGAATGCTCAAGCGAGTCCAATGTCATCGTCACTGCAAAAACAACCTCATCACAGACGATCTGGTTGCTGGCCCTGGACTTGCGCGCGTGGCGCTCATCGTGGAATCGGAAGGATGCAAACCCACGAAATGACGAGCGTCTTGACGTCGAGATGCGTTCTCTCGTGGCCGGTACTTTTTCGCACTCCTTCTCGGCGTTGCGCCACATCACTTGGTAGTGACACCCCGGCACATTGTCGTGGCTTATCGCGACTCATTGGATCGAGTTTTTCAGATCCAATTGGTTGGCACCGTGGCAGGGGGTTACGGGCATGAACCCACCGACCCTTGGGTTTGCCACATCAAGATCGTATGCTGGACCGCGCTCGAAATTACCATGCTGGGTCGCGAAACAACCAATCCCAGTTGCAATCGTTCCGGCGCGACAGACTGACCGTGTGATCGTTCCCGCCGCCAAGGCAATGCACCACGCGTACTGGCAAATGCCGTGCCCATTGCATGCGTTACGAGGCTGATGACCAGACGCGAGTACTGGACAGACAGGCATGCCACGAACGTGGATCAGTCAAGTCGATCTCGATCATGGGCTCACATGAGCTTGTCGTCAACCACTATATTCCTTCAACATGTCCATTGCAAAATTATATATATACGCGACTCCAATGAACATTGGTCATCGTAACAGCTCCATCCAACTCGACGGCACTCATGGTTCAAGTGAGCTTGGCGCGACGTTGTTGTTAACAGCATTCTTGTAACACATGTGGTTCATAACATCGGTCATTCGCGTATTTTATATCTTGTATTTAGTAGGAGGAATTAAAAATTTGAGTTGTAACATCGACGACTTAGTTGACAGTGTGGATGCGCAACGCATTCTCGTTTGCGTCCGCCGCCGAAACCCGCAATCATGCAGCGCCACAACATCCTCACAAAGATGGCAGCATGGAGCATCCAAGCCCCGGCGAACCCTCAGAACGTCAACGCGGACAGCGCAAGCATTCCCATGTCCAAGATCGACGGCGAACGGGACGTCATGGCTGAGATCAAGTGCGAGTTCCAATTTGCATTCTCGGGCAACTCGCAGGCGTCGTCGACGCAGCCGGGGAGCAACGCCGAAGTCGTAAAAAAGTCGCGCTTCCAGAATCCGTTCAACTACCTCAAGCAATCGTCGGCGTCATCCAAGGACGTCGATGCGGCGCCCGCGTCCCAGCAGCCTGATGCGTCCCTCGGGATGATGCTTGCCGCAGCGAAACCAAAGTCCGACTACAAATTGTCCGGGAGGCTCATGATGACGTCGTACCGCATGCAGTTTTACTACCATCCGTCCATGTCCGAGGGGGATGCGGACGCCGCGGCCTTTCAAAGCTTGTTGCGGCGATTCCGCACGCTGCGGCGCGTCCACGAGTACTGCACCGTCGCGCTCGGGACGATCATGCGCGTGGAAAAGTCGGAGAAACACAACAGTCTCGAAGTCGAAACGAAAGACCACCGCAAGTTTCATCTCTCGTTCCAGGAGAAACCAGAAATCCTCCTCAAGGTGCACGAGCTCTTGGTCTCGTACGCGTTTCCTCCGTCCTTTGAATACGTGTTTGCGTTTTCCCATCGGTTGCCGGCAGCCATGACGATGGGTGCTTTCACGGGCGAGCGAGAGACGAACGAGTGCATCCCGCTTCACGCCGACTGGGATACTTACGTGCCGCACGCGGAATGGGAGCGCATGGTACGACTCGCTTGGGGATTTCTTTGACCAGCTTATGTAGGGCGTTTTGGACGACCCAAACTGGCGCATCTCCAACATCAATCAAG
Organism: Aphanomyces stellatus; assembly: GCA_009835185.1. Taxonomy (NCBI): domain Eukaryota; phylum Oomycota; class Saprolegniomycetes; order Saprolegniales; family Verrucalvaceae; genus Aphanomyces; species Aphanomyces stellatus. The sequence continues at coordinate 27,060 of VJMH01005122.1, read as the reverse complement.
GCTTTGGCCTCATTCCAAGCTACCCTTCGCAGCTTGTCGTGCCCGTGTCGATTCCCGACGAGGTCGACACATCCCGCGAGTTGGAATTGACATTCTGGATCCAATAGACGCTTTCAGACGCAGCCAACTTTCGAAGCATTTCCCGCATTCCGTGTTTGACATGGATCCATCCAGGTCATGGCACATCTCTCACGCGGTCGAGTCAACCCAAGGCAAGCATCCACGGAGACGAATATGGTCTCATGGTCGACATAGATTGGCATGTCGAATGCATTTTCAGTCCCAGACGAAGAGCTCGTGCTCGCGATTGCAAATGCCAACCCAACGAATCCAAACTTGCACATCATCGACTGTCGACCCATGTCGAGCGCCATGGTTGGCATTCTTTGATTTTTATGCTACAATTGCCTCGGCGTAGGCAAACCGTGCCAAGGGCTACGGTGTCGAAAGCACGCTTCGGTACAAACAGGCCACGATTGACTTTATGAACATCCCCAACATCCACACGATGCGCGACAGGTGCAATGCCCTATCGCTTGATCATCTAATGCATGATGATCGCCAGTGCCAAGAAATTAAAGCACCTCTCGCTCTCGCTCACGTGTGACAACTTGAGCTGGTTTGCCGACGTCGAGGAAACCAAGTGGCTCCACTATGTCCGCGTCTGCCTCAAAGCGACGTTGCACATTGTGGACCTGATGCACCACCAGAAAAAGTCCGTCTTGGTGCACTGCAGCCACGGCTGGGATCGGACGTCCCAACTCTGCGCCCTCGCGCAACTGTGCTTGGATCCGTACTACCGCACGTTCAAGGGGTTCCAAGTCCTCATTGAAAAGGATTTCCTCGCCTTTGGCCACCCTTTCCAAATGCGATTGGCCAACGGTGCAAAGACGACGAGCGATTACTCGCCCATTTTCATGCAAGTATGCCACTCTGACCGTGGCCACGTGTCACACTGTCCTTTAACTAGTTTCTCGATTGTGTGTGGCAGCTGCAGCAACAATACCCGACCTTTTTCGAGTCTGATATCCTTGACCCGGTGTTCGTTGACGTTGTTTGTGGTCTAGATTCAATCAAGGCCTCCTCTGTCTCTTGGCCGACGAACTCTACTCGTGTCGCTTTGGCACGTTCCTCCTCAGCACCGTCCAAGAACGCGAAGGCATGGCTCTCCGTGACAAGACTACGTCCCTTTGGACATACTTGAATGGCTACCGAGACGTGCTCAAGAATCGCTCGTTCGTGCCAGATCAAGTGCTCTTGCCGACGCAGTCGAGCCTCTTGCGCGGCGTCGCCGTTCGTCTTTAGCTTGTCGTTCACAACCTCACCCGGCGATCTCTCTTAGGTCTGGCCTCACGTGTTTCTCCGGTGGAGCGCGCAAGCGTCGACTGTCGACGCGCCAAACTCAAACCCTCACGTCTTTGTCGACAATGAAATGCGCCAGCCCAGCTGGCGACTCACGCACAGCATCTTGTCTGTCTTGGCCGAAGTCAACCCTTCGAAATAGGGCTGCTCCAAGTCGAAAATACGATTACATCATCCATACCTATCATCTAGCTAATGCGGCTAACTTTACCCTTTTGCCGGGTGGTTGTTTTGTGCTATGACTTTGGCCGACACTGGCTCGACCGCTGCTGGCGCGGGGCCCGATGGCTGCTGTTGTTTGTCTACTATTCGTCGCTTCGACTTGCCGCGCTTCGACGCTGCGTTCTCGTCGTCGTACGCGTCAAAGTCTTCTTCGTACTCGTTGTCCCCCTCTTCCGCCACTTCTGTCGCCTCTATCGGTGACGCAGGTCGAAGTTTCTTTGGTGGTTCGTCAGCAACTGCATCGGGCACTAGGTCTTCAATTGATTCCCGCCGGCCTGGCGCTGGCTTTTCTTTGGGATTGTTGCCTTGGGCTGGTGGCACACCGAGCGATGGACCATTGGGTTGTTTCGCCTCTGGTTTCGTTCCTTCCTCCTTCTTCACAGGTGCCTTGACTTCCGGAAATGGTTTCTCGAACGACTGTGGTTTCACTGGCGGCGTACTCGTGGGTGTCTCGGCTGCGGCTTTCTTTTCTGGGACGATAGAAGGCTTCTCCCCTTTCGACTCAGCTTTTGGGGTTGGAGACTCTATGGCTATTGATGGCTTTGCCTCTTTTGGCATTTCTTTCTTCTCCACATCCGCTACTTTCTTTTCGGGGTCCTTTTCAGGCCCCTTCTTCTCGCTGGATTTGACTTCTGGCCCCGTTTCCTTATTGTCGACCCCAGTGGGCTTTTCTGTCGTCACGGCCTTCGTTTCTGTCCTTGTTTCTGCTTTCATTTCCGACTTTGCGTTAGGTTTTACGTCCGTTTTCAAGTCTGATGTTGTGTCTTTCACTGCTTCCGCCTTTGTTTCGGCTTGTGCGTCTATCTTTGGTTTACTCGATTTGTCTGGTTGCGATGGGGTCTTTTCCATCGACGGTTGTTCTTTCGCTGGTTGTTGCTTTGGTGGAGACGACGACGTTAGTTTTTGCTTTCGAATCCACTCGAGTAACTGCCCACTAGCATCCCCCGCTTGGTTGTCACTTGCGAAATCTACACGACATTCAAGGTCGCCGTGCGTGACCCTCACACCTTTTTCAAAGACGGCCTTGTACAAGCCAGCGAGTTGGTCTGCGCCTTGTTGTGGGCTCGACGCTGGCTTCAACGAATTGTCTACAGACTTGCTGAATGGAAGCTCTTTCTCCACAGTCGACGCCCCACCACCCGCGAGCTTGAGGAGACTTTGATATTTTTCCAGCTGCTCTTGGAGCTCTGCCAACTCGTCTTCTTTGTTGTTCATGCGATCCGTAACCCACACTACATTGATGGTTCAGTGCGTGCACGACCAAATGCAGTTGTTCACCATAGCCATCTCGAATGCGCTCGATTTCTTGTTCTTTCTCGGCATTTTCTGTGAACAATTGCTCTTCCTTCTGGCGCGCCGAGTCCCGTTCGTCCGTGACGACCTGCAACTGTAGCTGCAATTCCTCTTCGAGTTCCTCCAGTTGCTTCTTTTCCTTCTGGAGACCCTCGACGACTTGGGCATTTTCGACGAGCTTGGCTTCCAAGCCCTTGACTTTCTCCTCCACGGACGCATATTTGGCCTCGAGGCGCTCGTTGTCGGCTTGCAACCGCACTTGGTTGGCTTGCATGTGAAAGACGCGCTTCTCGCTCTCAGCGGCTTCGTCTTGAAGTCGTTTCAAGTCCGCTTGGTTTGATTCGCTGCCCCGCTTCTTGACTTGTTCCCTACAAACACTAAGAAATGTCACGACACTGTCTCCCTACAGCTCCAACTGCAGCGCCAAGGAATTGGCCACCGCCTTTTGCAGTTGGGCATCTACGTCCCTCTCGTTCTTCCCCGCCTCCTCCAACGACGCCTGCGCAGCTGCAATTTGTGCTTGCGCTTCGCTCAAGTGTGACTTGTGCTTGGTTTCGAGCGCTTCAATCGCAGCCTCCTTCGCCGACATGTCGGCACGTGACTTGGCCAGTTGTGCGTTCAGTCCATCGCGCTCAGCCTGTGCATCAGCGATGGCCTTTTCGCTCCGCTGGAGAGCACGTTTGGATTCGTCCAGTTGAATGTTCACAGTCTGAAGGTCAGTCGCAAGTGTCGCCATTTTCGAATCTGTCGCGCCTTCCACGGCGCTCTTTGAACTAAGTTGATTGCGCAAACTCTCTGCGAGCTTCTCCAGGTCGGCTTTGGACTACCAAAACGCACCGTTCGGTTCAACCAATAAACACATTCTCGTGCACACCTGGACGACGGATTTCAGCTGCTCGCTCACTTGTGCGTGCTGCTGCTTCCACGTCGTGGCTTCTTTCGTCGCCTCGGTCACTTGGTTTGTCAGGGTGTCGATGTTGCCTTTGGCTTTCTTGACTTGGTCTTCCAACGCCTTTGCCGATTGGGCCATCGATTCAAGCTTCGAGCTCGTGGCACCCAATTGCTTGTCCACGTCCAATTTGTCTGCTTTCCATTTCTCTAGTGTCTTATTGGACACGTCGAGGTCAGCTTTGAGCTTGACCACTTGGGTTTTGAACGTATCGATCTATGGAAACATTTAATGGATCAAAATGGAGCGGAGTTTGCACCTCAACCAATACATTTTTCAGTTCGGCTTGTTTTTCGCGCTGGGTGTCTTTGGCTATTTTCCATTTCACTTTGGCTTCGTCCAAGATCAATTCGCCCGCCGACAAGAGGGTCGTGAGGAGCCCAAGGTACTGCATCACGTCGTCTTGCACTTCGGTCAGCGTGTCGTCCTTCTCCGTCACGGAAAAACCAAACACTTCGCATCGCATCGCGGGCGATATGGTCCATTTTGTTATCAAAAATTTGACAAAGCGAGCCAAGACAGGTGCCGGAAATTTTGTTGCGACGGCAGTGTACACGTCGGCTGAGCCACCGATCGGGCATTTCTCGACCTTTGCCCATGTTTCGCCGTCGATGCTGGATTCGACCGACAGTTCCGTCACCCACGCGTGTTGGGTCTCCACGACTGGCACAGGAGCCGCCTCGGCTGGAGTTTCCGCGGCTTCCGGTAATGTGGCAGCCAAATGCCGCACCGCACCCAAGCAGAATAGCGCAAGACATTGCATTGTTTGCTCGGGTTCTTTGCCAGCCAAAATGTTGGACTCCGTGGCTTTCACTTCCACGATGCCTTGGTAAGTGCCTTGAACGAGCTGGAGGACTTTGACCAAGTACTCCGACTTGTCTTTCTTTTCGGCCAACTGGGCGTAGTCCTTTTCCTTGTCCGTAAATACACCCTGTCCGTAGCCAGTGTTGGCCACGACGAGCGTGATGACGTCGTGGAGGAAGCGGACGGGCGGGCGACTGAATAGTTTCGTGGGCACTTGGGCTGTTTTGAGCAATCCAAGCCACGACATAACGTTCCTACATACACAAAAATGTCAGGAATAACCCATAGAGCCAGTTTACTTGGCAATCTCATAGGTTTGTTGGTGGTCGCCCGTGACGGCCGTGGGCTCATATCGTTTCGACACGTCGGTCATGTGGATCTTTGTGAGAACGAGTGGGGCATCGCTGAGGATGCTGGAGCCCCCGATTACGCCTCCTTGGATCTGTACCGAGTCCACGAAGCGCGTCGTGCCCAGATCCACTTTGAACCACGGCGTCGCGTCGTCGGCTTGAGCGATCCAGCAATTTGCTCCATTAAGCCGAGCGTTCTTTGCGTCGCCAGAGGACGCTGTGAGGCGGTCGTCTGCGATGATCTTTCCTTCCACGCCGAGCGCTCGTAGCTCGCCCTTGGGAATCAGCACCTTTTGCATCGGCTCAGGCTTGGATGTGACCAACTTGCCACACGCGTCGAGCGCGCCATGAAGCGCTTTCGAAGCCATCACACGCGCCTTTTTTCGCTCGTCGTCCATCGTCGATCCGTCCACCTGGCTTTGCAGCTCGGCGAACATCGCTGCCGACGCTTCACCAAACTAGTCACTATCAGTCGGTTGCTGTCCTCGGGACAGGATTCATACGTCCAAAATGCGCTTCCGTTCCGTCTTGAGTGTCGAGACGAGTGTTGCGCGGTACGTTTGGATCATGGTCCGTGTGATCGTCAGCGCCTTCTCGCGGTCTTCCACGAGCTGCTTTTGCTCCTTGGTCGTCGGCGGCGGCATCGCGCGTGCCAATTTCTCCGCTTCGTCACAGAGGGCGTCGATGATGAGCCCCGTTTGCCGCAAGAGTTCGTTTTCAAGCGCCATCATCTTGGCGCTCTCTTCTTGGATGTTTTTGATCTTGGTGCATAGCTGCGATGCTTTGGTGTGACTCGACGACGCATCTTCGTTCTCCTCGCTCTGCGTCGCCTTCCACGATGCCACGTCCTTGTCAAACGAGTCTTTGAAGACGCAGATGAGCGTCCGCGCGTCCTTAACATCTTGTTCAAGCGACTAGGTTGGCTCGGTCATACCAATTATTTCTCCAGCGACGTCAAGATTACCTTGGCTTTGGTCGTTATGCCAATCCATGACTCGTCGCCAACGTCCAGCTCCCGCGTCGCCCGGATGGCCAACTCAATGTCGGCCTTGGATTCGAGCAACTTCCACTTCTTGACCTTCTCTTCCTGGGTCTTTTGGTCCGCGCGCGCCTTTTCTTTGGCCAGCTTCTTTCGCTCCATCTCGTGTTGCTTGCTCAACTTGGCCTTGTCTTCCCACGTCTGCATGCGCACAGCGTCGATTTCTTGAATCTGCTTCTCGTATTTGGCGACGATTTCATTTTTCTCGCGCGGGTCTAGTCCGCTGTCCGATTGCTCCGTGAGTTTCTTCTTGAGTGCTGCGATCTCTTCGTTCAGCTGCGAGATCTGCGACGCCTCTTCGTTCTTCTTGGCGTTCACTTTGATCGACTTGGCTCGACTCGCATACTTGAGCGTCCCGAGTGTCTCGATAAAGTTGATGTTGGCCGGCGACAGGGTCGCCAACATGGAGCAGAGACTGTTGCCACCCAGGGATTCCTACGGCGCCGATTAATCAAGTATCCATTCGACGCCAAACCTGCAGAACGCGTGTCAACTTGGAGTTGCGGTACGGGATGAAGGATTTCTTGCCCGTCCGCGCGTCTTCCACGAGCGCGTTGATGACGTTGCCGAGCGCACTCAGCGATTTGTTGATGTTTGCGCCTTCCTTGAGCCGGCTTCCCACGGCGCCCGTGCCCGCGGCGCGCTCTGAGCCGGCCAAATCCACGAGATTGACCTTGGCAAATACGTTCTTGGTCTCGTCGCTCGAGTCTTTCTGGTGGATCTTGACGACAAAGATCGAGTGCGACCGCGAACTCTCGGCGTTCATGTTGGTGTACCCGACCGTGCGGTTCGATGCGCCGAGCGTCATGAGCTCCAGCACTTCTTCGCGCGATTCGACGACCCGTTCTTGGAGATCCTTGACGTAGATGCCCAAGACGCTGTGTTCCTTGATTTCGAGGCCCTTGTTCTTGTTGCCTCGGGGACTATTGGACAAGTTGACGACGACGACGGAGACGCGGACGACGGACCTTGAATCGAGCAAATCGTAGATGATTTCGTTGTAAATCTCAAAGAACGAACACTCGACCAAGAAGAGTTTGTTTGGGTCCATCTCCTTTTCTGCCTGGAGTTGTTGTTGTGAGTGCCGTCGAAAAATGGTGCAAGTCGTACCTGAACTTTCTCAAACAACGCTTTGTTCATGCGGGGAATGAGCCCTTCCAAGGCGTCGTGCCCGTGGATCCCCGTCATGCTGAAAGTCTTCCCGGACCCTGTTTGCCCATATGCAAAGATAGTGCCGTTGTACCCGCCAAACGCGCGCTCAAGGACAGGTCGACCAAAGTCCTCGTACACGAGACGCTGCTCTGTGTCGATGCCGTAGACAAAGTCGAAGCCAAACCTGTGTAAATATACATGTGGGAACAAGAGAAAGATGAGGGGGGCTATACTCGTGGACTTCATCCTTGTTTTCTGGGTTCGTAAGCACCGCATTGCCGTTCTTGCACTGCAACATGGGAACATTAGGATACCTGAACGGGCACGACTTCGTACCACAAAGCACGATTGCGCTTGCTCGCGGATCTCCTTTTCGCTCATGGGGCGACATCGCACCGCCACGCGGATGTTCTCCGCTTCCGCCGACATACTATCTGCCGAAGCGCCGCGCGGGACTGTAACTGGTGTTGCTGTCGGTTACGGCCCGGAACAGTCGCAGCGCGACACAATATGATTTTGATTGGTTGAAAAAATTTCAAATAAAGACCATGGATTGGCTGAAAGCAGGAATTACTCTCTGAAAACAAATCTTTCGTGTCAAGAAACGGCATGGCAGGTCGACATTGAGTTCTCTCTCTGCTCATGGATGCAGATTTCATGCCGTTCATATTCAATGCTTCCTCGTTTTGCTCCGCATTCCCACATTTGCGACGTGCAAACACGGCCTCAGATCGTCATCTTCACGTGTACATATCCCACTTGATCTCAGTCGACTCTGGCATGGATGCAGCAGCAAACAAGATGTCCACGTCTACTGCAATGAACTAACATCGAGGCAAAGCTGCAAGGACGATACATAACACAGTGAGGGATGGCATGCAACCCCAGCATGTCCAATCGAACCCTGAGTCCAGCTCCACTTGGATGATCCGACGCGTTGAGAAGGGGTCAGGTGTTGGTCCTGTGTGATCTCTTGAATGCAATGCCGTTCGTGTGAACCCAAAGCTTACTTGGCGCACGTTCGCTCGGGTTTATTCCCCAATCGACGCACGGAAACGAGATAGCGACATGCTAAGATGCTCACGGGCAGTCTGTGTCGGCACGCAAGTAGCAATAACCGCATGATCTCTGCCGCTCGTCGGGTGGTCACTCGCAACTTGACCATCGCCTGCTTGACGTCGCAAAATCTACAAGACCAGCAAGATCGTCGCCGCACTCTCCTCTCCATCCCATTTCGAGTGATTTGGCTTAAGTTCAACGTCTCAGGCAAGTCGCCACGTTGATACTCATGACTCGTAAATCTGCGACCCTGAACGGCTTGGCCGTCCTCTCCATCTGTTGGAAGTTGTAGCAATTTGACGCGCATGACGGTCTGCTCACAGTTGCGGCGCACATTAGGCTCGTCGCGAAACCAAACGCGCCAGTTTGCACGATACTGTTGTGTCCCTCCATTCGCAGCCTTTGGGAGCGCAATGTTGGCGAGCACCAGCACAGACTTGCACACGTCAATCTCGTGGGAGATACCGCAAGCGACACTAACCCTCTCTCGTATGTTTGAGTTATCGCGCATGTTTCTGACCATTGAAAGTGCCAAGAAACGGGTGTGGGAGCAGATCTTGAACGGATTCGTAGCACAGCACACGAGAGACGTCGCGCTTACCGCCGCCGATGCTGGAGTCCCCGATCACGCTTCCTTGGATACAAAGTCCACGAAGCGCCTCATGCCCAGATTCACTTTGAGCCACGGCGTCGCGTCGTCGGCTTGGGCGATCCAGCAGTTTGCTCCATTGTGCCGAGCGTTCTTTGCGTCACCAGAGGACGCTGGGAGGCGGTCGTCTGCGATGACCTTTCCTTTCACAGTGCCGAGCGCTCGTAGCTCGCCCTTGGGAATCAGCACTTTTTGCGCTGGCTCAGGCTTGGCTGTTACCAACTTGCCTCATGCCGCCATGTCGGGATCAAATGCATTGACGGGGATAGAGTCGCGTACGGTTGCGAACCCAGGCAACGTTGACTTGGCAAGGCCACGAGGTGAGCAGCAGCGCGACACGGTCTAGTCGATCGCACTTCCAAACACAAGCGTTTCATTCAAACCTAAGTGTCTAAACTGGATCCTTACGCGCCATCGACGGCCGAGAGCAGTGCGGTCCATTGGTCGACAGCAGAGGCGTGCTGGTCGACTCTGCTAGCAATCGCCGCCACGCCAGCGGCGTCGATGCGATGCACAAGACTTGCTTGGCGCGGCGTCAGCACCAGCGACGCAATCACGTCTAGGCTTTGCTTGCGGCCCGCGATGCTGTTTGCATGTGATTCCTGCCATGCAGTCAGCGGCAAGAGTGCCACGGCAGGAAACTTTTTTTTGAGATGGTACTTGGTTTCCGAGTTCGACACGGCCTTCAATGGCTTCAAATTGCCGCCAAATTCGCGGCGATCGCGCACGGCAACAAGACTTGCCAAGCTTTCGACGCCAAGACGCTGGCTCTCGTCATGCACCATGGGCTCCAACCCCGCCGCTATGGCCGCGCGCGCCAGCTCGGTGTATGTGACGACCGTCGCGTCATACTCGACTTCGACGATTTCGACGCCGTCGCACCAGCCAGGCAAAGTCGACACGACACCGGCGAGGCCACCCAACACGGTTTCCCCGGCCCAGTAACACTCCATGACAAAGGTTGCCACGCGCAAGTCGGTGTCGTGAACGGCGGTGACGACACAAGCGTCATTGGCGTCGCGGACGAGGCGGAGGCCGTGGACCGCGGCGAGGTAGTCGACCCAGATTGGTACGCCATGGCCAATTAAGGCCGGGAGGACTCGACGGGCGACGCCGCGAAGGTCGTAGACGCCGTCGATGCGCGGCACGAGATTCGAGTGCGTGGATGGATGGACAACGTGCACGACGGGATTGTTCCACGCAGGTTCGCGGAACTGTGCCAGCGCGGCGATGTCATGATCGAGCGTCGAGTTGTTGTGGATCGCGCACGGCGCAAAGACCGTCTCGAGGAGCTCGACGACGAGCGGGTCGCGCAGGACACCGTCGCCGTACGTCCAGCAGGTGTGGCAGCCAGGGATTTCCTGGAACTGGATGAAGATGGGCTTCCCACTGACGCTGGCATCGTCGAGGGACCGATGGAAGCGGACGTGGCCGAGTTCGCGCGGGTTGGCGTCCGTCGGGAGAGTGTACGGATGGACGTCGATCGTCGCCGCCGCCATCGCGGATGTCGGGGCATTGGACTTGACCACGGCGGATGTGTCGATGGGAAGCTGGGGCTTGCGCACACACGCGCCACTGGCTTCGCACGCCGCGGGGGTGGCGGCGAACTGGTCAAACATCGATCGGACGGCGCTCATCGAGTTCAGGAATGCTCATGATGCACTTGTTGCGTTGAAGGATTGCGGAATTCACAGGAATTCAAATCCACGAGTTTGGATTGGCTGAAAATACGTCTATGAAATCGACGGAATTCGTGGCGTCAGGGTTGAAATACCCGAAATAATGCACTCTGATTGGTTGAAATAAATATATACAAGCCAATCGTTACAGACTACTTGAAGGTCGCAGAAACGACGCCTGCAACGACGCACATGCGACCTCACTCGAGACGAGAGCATGGAGCAAGTCGCTCATGCAATTGCCAGTTGGTGACTTACCCCGCATGTGCGGCTTCAGGACGGCCGCGCCACCGACGGCATCGATGCGTCGAAGGAGACCTGCTTGCCGTGGCGTGAGGACGCGCTGCAACACGTCACTCTTGGTCTCTCTTGTGCCAAGACGACTGTGGCAGTGCGCTTGCTGCAGCTCCGTCAGTGGCAAGAGTGCGGCATCGGGGGCCATGCTTTTGAGATGGTACTTGGAGTTGGCGTCGGACGCGCGCGCGAGCGGCTTCAATTCCTCGACGCCGTCGACGACGACGCGGCGATCCCGGACAGTGACGCGGTCCTCACAGACGACCATGGCTTCCTGGAGCTGTGTGTCGTCATGCACCATGGGCTCAAGCCCTGCGGCCACGGCGGCGCGCACGAGTTGTTCGTAAGAGACAACCACAGGGTCAAATTCGACAACCACGACGCCGTGTCCATCACACCAGCCAGGCTGCGTCATGACGACGCCAGCCACCATGCCAAAGACGGTTTCCCCAACCCATGGACAGCCCGCAGCAAAGGTCGCGTGCTCCACTTGTACAGTTTCGACGACAGCGAGGACGCTGTCCTTTCGGACGAGGCGGAGGCTGTGGGCGACGGCAAGGTAGTCGACCCATGGAGGCACAGCGCGACCCACGAGCCCATGCAAAATTGACTGCACGAGGCGGCGGGCATCCATGACGCCGTCGATGCGCGGCACCAGCGGCGTCAACGTGGTGGGGTCGAGGACATATGCGACGGGGGTGTTCCCTGCGCGTTCGCGGAATTTACTGCGAACGGCCGGGTTCGTCGAAGTCGGTGCGATGACACACGGGGCAAAGATTGTCTCGAGCACCTCGATTAGGAGCGGGTCGCGCGAAACAAGATTGCCAAACGCAATGCTGCTGGCTGAGCCTGGGATGCCTTGGAAGAGGAGCAAGATGGGCTGCCCCGTCGCCCTGGCGGCGTCCAGCGATCGCAGACAGCGCAGATGCCCCAGCGAGTTGGCGGCAGGTGGCACGCCATACGGCGTCGTCTCCTGGACCTCTTCTTGGTTGGAGGAGAGGGAAGGAGCTTGTGGTCGATTATGTGGGATCAACATCGCCAAGAAGTTGCGCATATTCGAGGTCGAGTGGCTGAGAAAGTTGGGCTTTTGCGAGACTCAAATTTAGACAGTGCGGGACCTCCATTGACCAATGGCCTCCCAAGAAACTGAACCGACACATTTGATTGGCTCGTTTATTCTTGGCAATATTTCACACGGTGAAATGTCACGGGACGCGGTGCACCGTCATGGCCAGCTTGACGGGTTTGAGGGCCATGCGGAAACTCGGGTTCAAGTTGGCTTCGGGTGCGATGTGGAGGGAAAACTGCGCCAGGATCAAGGCAACCACCATGTGGAGTTCCGCCAAGGCGAAGCGCATGCCGAGGCAGTTTTGGAGACCTGATTATCGTTCACATGGCTGGGATATTGGTCCAAATGTCTACCTGTGCTGAATGGCATGTAGCAATACGTGTGTCCTTTGCCACCACGGAGCAACTTATCGGCGTCATACAACTCGCTGCCTTCAATCCAGCGCTCTAATGCAAACATGAGCCGATCAAGTTTGTACATGATGGGACGACCTGGAAGAAATTCCAACGGGCGCTCCCAGTAGACCGGGTTTCGATGCATGGCGCCCGTGTTCACGGCGATGGCCGTTCCCTAGTTGCAAATAAATGAAATCACGACCCGATGGTATTTTACCTTGGGAAGAAAAATAGGCGCGCCAGACGACATGGGGATCGTGCAATCTTGTGTGCAAATCCGCGGGGCCAGCTGCGGCACCGTCGGGTAGAGCCGAAGGGTTTCTTGGACCACGGCGGCCACATACTTGAGCTCACTCAACGCAGCCCATGTAGTCTCGGACGCGGCAAGGCGCGCGGACGCGGCGCGGGCTTCGGCGCGGGCGCGAGCTTCGACGTTGGGGTGCTGCGCCAGCAGAGCAAATACCCACGAGAGCGTCGAGCTGGTCGTCTGCAAGGAGCCAATAATCGGCAATGAAGAAGTGCCTTGTGTACCTCGTGGCCCGCCAGCATGAACGTGAGGATATGTGCCCGCGCTTCCACGGGCGCCATGTCGTTGTGTTCGAGAAGGAGGTCAAGCAAGTCCGTAGCGTCATCCCGCCGCGCGCGAATCTTAATCTTGGCGGCGATGACGTCGTCCACGGCGTCGTAGAGAATCTGCTTGGCTTGCTTGGCTTGGACGAGCGATGGAATGGGCCAATGGTCAAAGAAAGGAAGAAAGGCTTTCCCCATGCCCACAAGCATGCTCGGATGGGTGACCGTCGTGCGGTAGGCATGGAGCACGCGGTCGTTTCCATTCGAGAGCGACTGGAAGCGATACCCAAAAGCCGCGACGCCAATCACGTCCAACGTCATTTTGATGAATACTGCCCACAGATGAGAACGACAAGCTTGTGAGGTGCACACGCACATGCATCCACGTCGATGGGGTCGCCACAGTCCACGGCAGCACCGAGCAACGCGCACAGTTGGGTCGTGTGCTGGGTAAAGATCCCCACGTACGACTTGACGGTGTCCAACCCAAAATGCGGCATGAGTAATTTACGCATCGTTGCATGTGTGGGTCCTTCAGTGCTCAGCAAGCCGTCCCCGCCCACGAGGTTCTACGACACAGAACATGAGCCGATGACGTTGAAGTCCACGGACGCGAAGGATGGAGCGGGCTTGCTTGTCGCGGGGAAAGGCATCAGCGTTGGTGTATACGTACTTGAGAGCATCCATGTCCGTCAGAAGCACGCGTTGGGTGAGAAAGAAGCGATAATGCACTGCCCCGCCATACAAGAGGGTCCTACTCACCAATATTGGTCGTAACGTCCAGGATGGAAGACGCACCATGTCAACGCAGGCTCTGGGAAATGACCTTCTGCCCACTTGACTCTGGTCACATCGCGCCTGTCAATTCCAGGCATGAGTCGACCGCCGACGCATTCGTCTCGTCTTACATCGAGCCAAAGAGAATACTCGATGGTTTCGGTCCAGGGATCGCATTCAGAGGACTCAGGGCTGGCGCGATGACGAGAACATACGTGACGTATACGAATAAGAGCAATACAACGGTGGTGCAGACGAGCGCCGTGCTGGAGAGGGCCGCGGTGAGTCCTTCCGACGACACGTCAAAGATCTCCATTTTCGGAATTGAGCGAGCACGTTGAAGCGCGATTTCTCCGTCCGGATAGGATATCCGTTCGAATCCGGGTATGTATCCGGATGTTCGAAACCACATAGCAATCTTTGCGATGGAAGCGTTCCTGCTTGCATGCCAAACGCCAGCACAAGTCGAAGAGGTCCTCGAGAGATCCTTCGTGGCCCTTCAGCAGCGCAAGAACATCAGTAGTCCATGTGTGGACAAAGCACAGGAGGAGCTGGACCTCCTCGTGGCGGCGGCACTCACCCCTGATGAATCCCCCCAGCTATCGGAAACACTCAAGGACCACATCCACAATGCGCAACTGAGCAAGCTCTTGCTTGATCTTCTTCACTCCGATCGCCGCCAACTCTGGCGAACAGTTGCAACACGATCAAGTGCGTTTCCGTCCCTACCGCAACTGCTCGATTTAAACTGGCGCGTGAACGTTCAAGTCGCGTCGAACGCCGTCCACAAGAGTCACGACCCTAGCGCCTTTGTCGACATTACGACCCAGGAAATGCCGTCAAATGTGCATGTGTTTCCCGCCCTGCGGCATCTTGTCTTCCAAGCCGACCGAGGTATACATGCCCCCTCGACCTATGCTGCGACTGACCTCATGCACAGGGACACTCGACATGGTCGTGGACGAATTGCACAAAATCCGCAATCATATTCAACTCTTGCAGGCGGGATCTTCCTCGCCCCTGTAATACCCTCCATCTTGCTATTCATCCGAATCGTAGTTTGTGTGGATGCCTTGTTGGATGCTTGACTTCTTCTCCTATATCATCTTTACATTCAACACGAGTTCATCAGTGGACGATGCAGCATACCTTGCGGGATCCCGACGGGCCGTCGTCTTCGTCGGGCTCAGTCGAATCGAGCGCGCCGATCTTCGCAAGGCGCCGCGCCAACTACATCACCACATGCACATCGGCATCATAAATGTCGACGACGTACTTTGACGGTCGGGAATTCGTTTTCCGTGCCGAGGCGCATGCCGTCAGCAAGGCCTTCGAAACCAATGATGCGCTCGTCGTTGGCGACGCCATCTTGGAAGAAAATAATGCTCGGGAGGACTCGGACGACTAACTTGGCAACAAAGAACGGCGCCTTCTCGGCGTCCATCTTGAGGACCTTACATTCGACATGGCGCTTAGCGATTCTGGCCAAGTGCTACATGACGATGTAGTCGTTCGTTGGAAGCAGCGAGAGGATGTACCATGTCGATGATCTTGCAGCGCTCGAAATCGCGGTGGTAGAAATGCACGAGCACGCGCGGACTCGCCGTCACTTCCTTGAGGAACTCGTCTTGGACAATTTCTCTGGGAAATACACAGTCAAATGGGAGGCATGGGACGACCCTACCGGTATTCACCGTGTCCTTTGGCCAGGTTTTCTTGCTTCATTTTGTATTGCTCTTGCAATTGCTTGAGACGCAATTCGCGCAATCTACCAAGAAACATCAGTACATACCGAGGAAACGACGAGACCGCATGAAGTCGGGATCTTGGTCCAAATCGTCCAAGAACTCGTCGTCGTCGTCGTCATCGTCAGGAGCATTCTGTTGGGACGCATTGGCACCGTTTTCGTAGTGCTCCGGACGGATCGTGTCGTGGATGTATTGCGTTTCCTGGGCATCCAGTTTCGCGAGCATTTGCTCGTGCTGGACGATTTGTTTCTGTTGGCGCTGCTGCGACTCATGTTCCTCGCGCACTTTGAGCTGCTCCATGGCTTGCCCCATGCGGTCTGATGCTTCCATGTGATCTTCGGCGCCGAAGAGGCCCGATCCACCCACCATGCTAAACTTCGCCGCCATGATTCTGATTGCGGCACTGACCGGCGGCAAATATGGAAACTTTGGGTTTTGGCAGCGCGCGCCTCAGTTTTTTATCCGGTATTCCGGATACGTTGCATTGATTCAAGTTGATGATTTCTGTCGACCAATAAAGCACCCCGAACCACCATGAGGTGCGGCGCCGGGCGCGTGCGTTGCATAAGAGACTTCTGTAGTGAATCCTACGACGACATCTGCGAGAAGGCCAAGGCGGAAGCCGAGCAGCGCTTGATCGACCACTTCGTACGTCCAATGTAGCGCCTGGTCGCCGACCTGACACGTCCTCCTCTAGCAAGACCAGGGCGGCGACGTGTGGAACATTCGGTCTGGCTGCTTGGGCTGCAAAACGAGCGCAAACAACGTGGCGCTAAAGGTAGGTTGTACGCTAGATGGGGATCTCAGTCTCAGCGTATACGTAGACGTGCAGTCAGTGCAAGACGGCTCTCTTCTGCAGCAAGGACTGCCAGAAGACGTCGTGGAAAACCCACAAGCACGAATGCTCGATCATCTCGACGCTGGCAAACAACATCACGGATGCCACCATTGCCCAGGACACGTAGAGCTCCCATTCTGCCACTCGTAGGGAATGACATTGCGAGGTGCAGGGTCGCCGCATGCCTCAATACACTCTCATGGAGCCACGACGACAAGGTTTCGACCGACGAAGCGGTGCTCAAGGCCGCCAAAAGCATTAAAATGGGCGCGCAGGCTCTTCCTGGCTGGTTTTGCACGATCAACTTTACGCAGGTAGATCATCAACGCTGTTGCTCCTTCGTGGTCAAGAACATGCCTAGCACCCCGCGAGTCAGACCGAATACATCAAAGCCATCTTGCAGCTCTACGCACTCCTTCGCGACGAACAATGCTGGTATCGCATCCATGCAACATCCTTTGGTCATGACGCGTGCTGTAGGACGCGTGACACGGATAGCTTTCCCCGTTCGTCGTACACGTTTGCCACGGTACGCTGCATGTTGCGTGACCAGGAAAAGTTCTCCTCATGCGGATGGTCCTAGACGATTCCCAAGACTTCATCGGCGCGCGATGTGGCGCTCCAGACCTTCCTCGACCTCAAGGGCCCCTTGGTGATCTTCACGGCATGGATGCAAGACCCGCAACCGCCTGCGATCCAGTCGATTCCGTTTGAGAAGCGTTTGGTTTACGGGCTCTTGGATTCGCTCTTGCAAATTGAGTACGATGATGCAAATACCAATGCGCCTCATGTGGCGTGTCTAGGGAAATCCGCGCGGCGATTGATGATTTCATGGATGCAACCATGGGCTGAGGGATGAAACGTTGTGTCGAATATTAGACGACGGACTCGTGTCAAAGGATAAATGAGTCTAAATACTACCGCTTCTACAATTGTTGGATCGATGGACTGGGCACGCGTCGCGTTGTCGTCGGGGCCTTGAGGTTCTCCACAAGTGGCTCGACTTCTTCCAGGTCGTCCAAGTCCTCAAAAGACAACTTTGTGCCAAAGAGATCCAATGGCGCGGCCTCTTTCAAGCTTGCGACGATGCCGCGTGCTTGATCTCGGCGCCACATGATGATGGACCCAAGAAAGACACCCGCGTAGAGCCCCGCTGCGACGACGACATCAGAACTGAGTCAGTCCTGTTCACAATGCTACTGCCTTACCTGACACGAAGCACGAGTTCGCCGACGACTTGGGCGTGTGGGCCTTCGGGACGAATTCAGGCTGCAGCCGCAGAATCGCGCCCATGCATAACTACGGCAAGATGAGGCTTGCAAACATCGCTGCACGCACCAGGAACATGCATCCGGCGAAAGAGAAGATGCTGCATAGGAGGTAACCTAGAGGAGGTGGCGTGAGCGTCTTGTCCGCAGGACACGACAAGGAAGCAGCGCGTACTCATGCTCGAAGGGGGGAGGGAGATGGTGTGAATGCTGGTGTTTGCTCAAGAGGTTTCTTCTTCGAATCCTCTTGCTTCGTCGAATATCGAAAAAGAGCGAATCAAGAGTGTCGGTTTTATCAAATGCTTTTCGCGTCGCCCCGCCCGCCCGTGAAGATCTCCGCGCGATGGATTTCTCTTGTTTTTTGTATGCAAATCTGTTTATCTTGACTTGAGTAAAGATGTCACAACCCCACCACATCCAGATTGTTAATTTGGAACCAATCGTTGCCCTTCATGGCTTGAACGAGTGATTTGATTGGCCAAAATGTTGGTCGAGCCTTGCCACCGAGGAATGTCTTTCGATCGCAGGTGCCGCCGCGAGCATCCGCGACGTCCGCGAAGTACAAAACAACTTTCCGTTAATTTATTCCGTCCGCCCCTCTATTCTTCAATCTTGAAGAGGCCGCAGTCGGCAACGACAACGTCGACCGTCGGCTTGTCGCCCTTGTCCGTCTCGAGCGCTTCAATCTTCTTCACGACGTCCATCCCGTCCATGACACGGCCAAAGACAACGTGCTTGCCGTCCAAATGGGGCGTCGCGACGGTCGTGATGAAGAATTGCGAGCCGTTCGTGTTGGGACCGGCGTTGGCCATCGAGAGAAGGCCCTCTTGGGTGTGGAGGATCTTGAAGTTCTCGTCTTCAAACTTTTCGCCATAGATCGACTCGCCGCCCGTGCCGTTGCCGTGCGTGAAGTCGCCGCCTTGCAACATAAAGTTCTTGATGACGCGGTGGAAGATCGAGCCCTTGAAGTGCAACGGCTTGCCCGTCACCGCGCTCGTCTTCTCGCCCGTACAGAGCGCGCGGAAGTTCTCGGCCGTCTTGGGCACAACGTTCGCGTACAATTGGAGGTGGATGCGACCCGCGGGTTCGCCGCCAATGGTGATATCCAACCACACAAACGGGTTGCTTTCGTCGTCGGCGTCGTCGATGCTAATGTTGCGGATCACGACTTCCTTGTCCGTGTACATCGACACCTTGTTGAAGAGCCCGCCAAAGACATTCTTCTGCACCTTCTTCGCTTCGGCCAACTTTTCCTTGAGCACGACCAATTCGCGGCGCACGTCGCGGTTTTGGGGGTCGAGCTTCGCCGCGGACGTCAAGTCTTCCTTGGCGCGGTCCAAGTCGTTCGAGTACATCAACGCAACGCCGCGGCGATAGAGGGCCTTGACGTTGTTCTTGTCGTTCTTTAACGCCTTCGAGGCCGAGCTGGCAGCACCAGCGTAGTCCTCGCCCTTGAGGCACGCCATGGCGCTGTTCAAGTAGAGGACGGTTTGCACATCCTTCATCGAGCTCTTTTCGTCGTCCGAGGATTCGTGGTCGCTTTCCGTGTACTTGGCACCTTCGAGGTAGGCATCGTTGGCTTGGGCGTACTTGCCGGCCTTGAAGAGGGCCGTGCCATTCGCCTTGGAGGCTTCCGCTTCCTTCAACTTTTCATCCACAGTCATTTCCCACAGATCCTTCTTTTTCGGGGCAAAGCCGAGCAACTCGACGTCAAACTTCAACGTCGCGTTCGCGGGGATCTTGGGCGGGCTACCCGACGCGCCGTAGGCATACTCGGGGGCGCACGTCAGGATCGCGCGTTCCCCAACCTTCATGGTCGCAAAACCCAAGTCCCACGCCTTGATGACATTGCCCTTGCCCAAGACAAACGTGAACACTTGATTGCGGTCGCGCGAGCTGTCAAACTTGGACCCGTCCAACAACGTGCCCGTGTAATGGGCGCGGATTTCATATCCTTTGGGCGGGCACTCGCCCGTGCCTTCCGTCAGGATTTCCTTCGTCACGCCGCCGTCGTTGCTCAAATCAATCGCCACCATTTTCGTCTTCTTGCGCAGAATTCAAAGTGCGCGACGAGCGAAAGGAAGCCCCACAAGGGGCCAATACAATTTCCCAGTCTTTATATTGGAATTTGTATGCTTCTTCGAGTATTTTCGATCAGCTGGCCGGATAAATTGTCCAATATCCGGTTGAAAAGGACCCTGCAGTTGGAATTTACCGACCTATCGCAGCATGTTGAATTTCTCCATCGTTGCAGTCAAGGCAAGATTGCATTCTTCCTTGATCCGCTCGATCTGCGCTCGGTAATGCCCCCGGTCGCGGTCGAATTGCCGCTTCAGACGAGCCCTTCCTTCCTCTGATTTCTCTGCGTGCATTGCCACACCGCGCTGTTCTTCCCGTTCGAGTTCGTCTTTCACGGTCGCTTCTTGCTGGCGCTTGTACATGGTCTTCATGACGTCGAGGAGGCGAATCTGCAGTCGACTGCGCTCGTCCGACGATAGTTTTGGGTTTGCCAACTGCCGCTGGAGGCCATGCAGCGACTCGCGAACTTTCGCTTGGCCGTTCTACACCTCGTGGTCAGAGTCGACTCTGTGTCGCTTGCGCGCACCTGCCGCCGTCGCTCCATCTTGTGTTCCCATCCCACAAGCGTGCCCATCTTGCGCGTAGATTGCGTCGCTCCTTGCTTCCCCACAGCGAACGGCGTGAACATGCCTGCCTTCTCATACGTCGTAGCCGCGGCGACGAATTCCGCCGGCTCGGCCTCGTTGTCGACCGCGTCATGGTCGTCGTCGTCATCCATGGATGGCAGGTCCACTTCGATCCATTCGCCTGCGCCATCGCCGTCACATCCACTTCGTCCACGCTTGTGCACTGTATGTACCTGTCTCGGCATCTTGCACCACGACCATCTGCGTCCCCGCCTGTCTACTTGCGGGCAAACTATATTTAGTACCCCTTGAGCGCACGTGACAGGGTTATCGACAAGGCTTGTACATTGTATTGTTCAATTAACATTCGATTGAGGCTTGAGATCTCCCGAGGCATTAGTTAGATCGCAAACTTGGCCGGGTCGTCCATGTTGATTGCTTTGAGGAAGGCGCGGATCTCGTCGCCCTTGGCGCCGCCCATCAAATTCGAGTTGGCGCGGATCGCTTCCGTCATGAATTGCCATCGCAGCACTTGCTCGGCATCGTCGTCGTCCGTCGCGCCTGGGACGAATGGCAACGTCTGCAACGACGGCCGCGCGACTTGGCGAAACGCAAGGCGGTCCGTCGCCGCGTCGAATTCCTCCATCAGCGTCTCGGCATACGCTTTGAGATCGACCATGCGGCTTTCGCTGCTCGGGTGCGTCGAGAGGAGGTCGCCGACAAAGGCTTGCTTGGCCGCCGCCGATTTCGCCGCCGACGATGTCGTGTGTCCCACCGCCGAGGTCTCGCCTCGCTCTACGGCCAGCATGCGCTCCCACACATGCGAGGCTTCCCGCGGGTCGTAGCCGCTTTTCGCTGCGAGGACCATGCCCATGCGGTCGGCTTCACGCTCCATTTTGCGCGAGAACGCGAGCGGCGCGACGACTTGAAGCACCGTGATGAGGAGAAACTCGATGATCGCTTCTTGCCACGTCGCGCGGAAGTCGCTTCCGTCGTCGAACCCGCGGAGAAAGTCGTAGACGACGAGCAGCACGTCAAAGTACCCGATCTTCTCGGCCGCGTGCCGCGCGAGCGCGTGCGAGATTTCGTGGCCGAGGATGCACGCGAGGCCGCCGTAGGTCTTGGCCATGGGGAGGATGCCCGTGTAGACAAAGATCGTGCCGTTGGGCAAGACGAACGCGTTCGCGATGGGCGCGTCAATCACATGCAGCGTCATGTCCGTCGACAACGGTGGCACGAGCCGCTCGGCGCGGCAGACCTCGAGGAGGTGTCCCGTGATCGCATGGACAGCTTGGTACGTCGCGTGGGTGGGCGGCAAGCACGTCGTGCCTTCTTGGGCGAGGATGTTCGCCACCGCTTCCTCGGACAACGTGTCTTCGTCCGACTTGGAGAGGAAGACGAGATGCGACCGCCCGGATATCGGAATCGACTCGGTGTGCATCAAGAGAAACGCGCCGCCAAAGAGGAGAGGGACACCGACGATGCCGTAGAAGGTCCCACGACCGTACTTGTAGAGGGCACCCGTCTTGTGCATGTGCCCGAGGCCGTACCCGACCACGCGCGCCGCGACGCGGAGGAGCAGGACGTAGAGATCGTGATTGGTATCGCGCCGCCCACCGCCCCGCGACGACGACGAGATGAACCGATGGGCCGTCATTTCGACATGTTGGTGATGCGGGGGGTGCTTCCAAACAAGCGGGAGGCCGCGTAGGCGACGCAGCGGCGATCGTGCGAGCACACGTGTGGCGAACATCCGCGGAAGAACGGAAAATGTCTGTTGCATGGTCGTCGGAATATTGACCAATCAGACACACCCAATAGTTTGATTTGAACCAATCCGAGGTGACTTCTCTGGAGTTGTCCAAAAGAAGTGTCTGCAGTTTGGACTGGAATCCCTTTGAGGGATCAAGGTCATCACCCTTCCCACCACGAATTCCATGTCGTAAAGTCGGCGTTCCACCGCCACTACATTGCCGACAAAATCGATGGCAAGCGCCTCCGCCGCCGCAAAACCAACGCCGACCTCATTCTCAACGAGGGAAGCAGCGAGCATTTTGAATCGACCTCTGAAGGCCAGAAGCTGCTGGCGCCTTAGCTGATCATCGATGGTCAGTCAAGCCACTGTCGTCGATAGTTCTTGCTAGCTGACCGCCATGGAGTTGCGATACGATGTTGGGTCCTCGTTGTCGACGCAGCCAGCGTAGAGACAAGGAAAACAAGGACGCGGCAGACGATGCGAAATCATGAATTACCGCCCAGTATGGTGCGTTGAGTGAATGCACGTGAATCAAGATTTCTCAGGCAAGTCCGACCTTCGTGCTTGTACAGGGACACTGACTAACAATAAATCATTTCGACCCCCCACCCAAACAGTCTGATATTCAATGATATGGCTCAACCTGTAACTGACTTGTTTGCGACGGAGAATAATCGCATCGCTCAAGGTGATGGGCATACACGAGAGATGTTTGACTCAGGAAGTCATAGTTGTGAAAGCAATGTAAAATAAATATTACTCCATATGACTCCGCCCCTACTCCGACGACGACCCCAATGGACAATGAGGCTAACGACGCCGCGTCGTTGAAAAACGATTGTGGTGTGGGGGCCGAATATGGCTTGGTGGTCCGAGCTGGAGCTGATACAGGAATTGGGCAAGTACGACACCGCTCGTCGCCGCACCGTTGCCGATGTCGGCGGCGTCACCAGAGTTAGCTATGTTGTCGTCCGCAGTGTTGGTCGATTGGTCTTGGTCATCCTCGTCGAATTGCCCCCACGGAAACAACATGAATCCTCTCGGAGGACATGCGTTTGAAAATCTTGAGATCCGCTGGGGTGCTGGGGACGGAACATCGGCTGCGAAGAGGACGTGATCGGAAATGTTGTCCGCTGCGTGGCTACCCTCGTCGCCTTGCCCCCAAGGGAACAGCAGGAATCCTCTCGGTGGACAAGCATTGGAAAACCTTGAGATCCGATGGGGCGCCGTGGCTGTGGGCGCTGGGGAGGGAGCCTTTGGAGGATCGATGTCCACGTGGACGAGGCAGCCACATGCAGGGAACCATTTTGGTCAAATTGTATTCCGCTGTCCCCCGAAAGAGACGATGTTCCACATGTGGGTGAATATCGACGTCGAAATCACATCGCTCTCCTAGCCGTCGATGTTGAACAAGTATGAGAGCCCACGTGACGATAAGCCGTTCCCGATACCCATGCCAGGAAGAAGCGTTGAGCTCGTCGCCACCATCGCAACCCAAAAGGGCATGAGTATGACATAATACATGCAACTACCACGGTTCTTGGGCACGTTGACGAGACTGCCGTTGGGGCGGGCTCGAGCGTGTAGCGTGGTGAACCGACGACGTGCTGAACGTACTTTTCTGTGTTGGTCGCAATCGAATGTAGAATGAGATGCAAACAACAAAAATCTCGACAAGACGCCGCCTGGGTGTTGCACGTCTCTTGACTTCGCGGTCTTCGATACCACCGCTTCCAAGGCGCGAGCTTGAATTTGAGGTCGTCGATGCGATGTCTGAGGGGCTGGATGCTGTCGAGTGCTGCGCAAGCGGCCTTAAACTCACTTGACCCAGTTTGCACAGCGTGGGCCGCCAGAGGATCGGCGATTCCTTGGACCGATTTGGCATGTCTATCACGGCGTCCCCCATTAGAGCGGCGACTGACAGGGTTCACGCCCGAGGACAGTTCGTCCAGACAGACGAAGAGAGACGCGCCGAACATGGTGACAACTACCTGCCAGCTTGTCCTCAAAGTCGGCAACGTTCATGTGCTTCAAGAGAAAGCAGCGGCCTCGAGCTGCGACAGTGAGTTGATCGAATAAAATGCCAGGTTGCGGGTTGGTGCCAATCAAGCGCCCGACATTCGGCGGATGGGAGAGCATGTCCGTCAAGGTCGGACATCCGTTTCGGACTTACCACACCCGAGCTCAAATGTCCCCGTACATGGGCGTAGTTGCTACCATTTATGGAAGCTGACTCCAATGACCCGCGCGACATCGCCATCAATCATGGTTGGCGCTGATTTTGTTGTTGCCTCTCCGGGTGGCGTTGCGCAAGCGTCCCAAAAATCGCCATGTGGGTGGTCGCGGTGCCAATCAATTGCCATTTGCCCCACAATCGTGATTCCGTCGGTTCGTGTAAACTTCAAAGAGGCGAACTTGGTGCTTCAGTATTGGTGATGTGGACAATTCACGATCGTCGCATCGTGTGTAATCGCTCGACCGCGCAGCAAGTGAACGGCAAGTTGTGCGACCTTTTTGCGTCAACGAGACGTGTGACCACGTTAAATAGGTTTTACGAGTACGATTGAATTCAAACAAGAGGAGGAGTTGCTGGCACAGGGATAAAAACATGGGCGTCGAAATGGACCGTGTCAAATTGTTGAAATCGGTCAAGTGTTGGGTTTCCGCATACACACCACTTTCAAAGTTGCAACATGTCCGACATCCCGCCAACAACCCCGTCGTCGACGGACCAGTCTCGCGCTTGCCCGCGCAAATCGTTACGATTGGACGATGTTGACTGGGCCCTCAAATTCATGGTAACGACAAAGCTTTGGAATTGTACTTTCATGGGATTGTTCCATAGGCAACTGGTGCAGTACTCGGTGCAGTCAAGGGCCGATCAATTCACGCTGCGGCCACGGGTGCTGTCGCTGGAAGTGGAATCTGGTTTCTTGGAGTCCACCCGGGCGTAGTGTTTTCGACCATGATGAATCCGGTGACAGTTTATGGCTGCTCATCGGCTTATTATGGATTGCACGCTTGCACCTCCAACTCCACCTTCATCCGCACAATGGCCATTGCAAATACATGCATGTGTTTAGCCATCCTCAAGAACCACATCGCCAAAGAGGATTGATGTTTTCACCAACCATGAGAAAAACCAGGAGTTCTGCGATTATATAGTCTATCCACAAAAACGAGTTTCAAGCTATTTTGGCAGCTATTTGCCTTTACTACAGCCCCCGCGCGCCTCGCCGACACGGCATGGCGTCAGCACAAGCATCACAATCATGCCTTGATACGAGCAATATGCGGCGCGGGTAGCAGCATCTTGGACGACATCGCAACGACATAAGAGGGCACTTTTGTCAGCCACCCACGCCGCAGCAGGTTTCGTCGGGGGAGTTGGATGGATTTTTTGGTCGTGAGCGGTGGTTTACCGTGGGACCGATCACAATGGACATCAACACGTGTTGTCGACGGAAGATCAAACCTCACAAAAACATTGCCCATCGCAACAACATCGATACCGGCCCCATGGACGACTACAGCTTCACCACATAGGCCTACGGGGCTCGCAAGACCTGGGAGTTGATTGCGCGACGGCCTTCATGTTCGTGCGCCGTCCGACCTGCTCCTTCTCGAAAAGCTGGACCGCGTGACGTGACAGCTTGAATTTCAGAACGTGGTGTCGCCCATCAAATCAATGAAGACACATATTTCGAGAACTCTTCCGAAGAAGTGAGATCTTCATCCCACCGTGGCGCCAGAAGAACAACGACGTGACAAAGGAAACATTCCCGCGCGCATGTGCAAGTGCCTAAGCGACAGGAAAAACCAGGCGACCACATGATTGGTCGAAATGGACCAATGAAACGGTTTTGGCGTGACACGCCCATCATTCGCGATTCAACGACCATCACTCGGCGTCGCACGGCCGCTGGGCACCGCACATTGCACATTGATGGTGGTGCCCTCGTACGAACCAACAATATGCGATGATTGTCTGTTCGGTCTTGATTGACATGAGGTCCTCATTTTTGAATCTCTGACCTCATGGAAACCATCTGCTTCTTTAACGACTGTGTCAACCCTGCCCTCCCCGGCCGCCGCAAATGCGCCTTCCACATCAAGAAGGGCATCTGCGCTGTTCCCGACTGCCGCAACCAAGTCTATGCGCGCGGCCACTGCATCCGTCATGGAGGTCGAAAAGCCTGCCAGGTCCCAGGCTGCGCCGCCAACGCACGCGTCCGCGGCCGATGCGCGCGCCACATGAACACGGTGTTGGACTACGAACCCCTCCCGCTCCGCAGCCCTCCGTCGGCCTACGAAGACAACTTGTCCCCGCTGTCCGTAGACAGCGACGACACTCTGGTCCAAGACATTCTCGATGTCTTCTTCCCTGTCTGCGGCGACGACGACGAACCGAAGACGATGGCGGCGTGGGCGAGCCTCGATCGCGCCGAAATGATGTTTTGATGCGGCGGTCCAACTATAAAACCTATTTAACGTATCTCCCCTTTTGATTACTTCAGTGTGGTATACATATTCCCTGAAGATTTGGTTCATTCAGTGGAAAAACCCACCATCAGAATGCAATTACTGTTTGTCACGTGGGCAGCCACCTTTTGACGCATTGAGTTTGACGCCAAGTTCGAAGTCCAGGATGTGCAACCTCCGCCACGATAAGCACTCGCTCGCCAACGTCGACGCAGTCCGCGTCACCAAGATCAGCCTCCATCTCACTGCCGACTTTGATCGGCGCGCCTTGCACGGCTACGTCGATTTTGCCGCGTCGGTGCTCCGACCGGACACGGCCGCGTTCGTGCTCGACTCCAAGGCGCTCGTCGTGCACAAGGCGACCATCGACGGCGCCGACGCCGCCTTCCACCACGTCCACGACGATGTCTTTGGCACGGCGCTGCACATCGCGCTGCCGCCGTCCGTGGCATCCTTCACGGCCCGCGTCTACTACGAGACGACGCCCGAGAGCTCGGCCGTCCAGTGGCTGCCCAAGGAACAGACGGCCGACAAGACGCACCCGTACTTGTTTACGCAGTGCCAGGCGATCCACGCGCGGTCGCTCCTCCCGTGCCAGGACTGCCCGCTCGCGAGCGCTGTCTTTAGCACCGCCATCACGGTGCCGTCATGGGCCACGTG
>VJMH01005121.1:0-25174 GCA_009835185.1 Aphanomyces stellatus | reverse complement strand
TGCATCAAGTCGCTTCATGCCGGCAGCTTTGTCGACCGCGTGCTTCAGGCGTCGCAAGACAAAAGTATCATGGCCGACGGCCTGTCGATCTTGGTCAGCGCGCCGTACGGACACACAGCCGTGGACGTCCCCACGTACGACGAAGTGATTTTGATCGCCGGTGGCATTGGCATCACACCCATGCTGAACCTCGTCAACCAAGCTCGATTGCTTGGCGACGCGAGTAAGAAGATTCACTTACATTGGGCCGTGCGCCACCCCGACGAGCTTCTCTGTGCCGACAGCCTCATGTTCTCGTCCCCCTTCCCTGACAATGTCCACGCCAAGTTTTACGCTAGCAGTGCGCCCGAGGCTGGATCGGTCATGTCTGAGACGGGGGACCAAGTCACTTTTTTTCGTGGTCGACCCAACATGGACGAAATCCTAAACAATAGCCAGCAGTTCATGGGCAAGCGCGTGTGCGTATTGGCATGTGGCCCTCCGGCGATGGTTCGCGACGCTCAGATCCAGGCTCGGTCGGTTGGTTTGGACTTCCACAAAGAAGTATTTCTCCTCTGAGCGCATGTGACCGAGCAAATCATTTTATCTTTTATTCTTGATCGTAAAACTAGAATCATATTCAACCGTTGTATGATGTTCTGAATTCGTAGCCCTTGAAAGCACGACATGAGGAGGTGAATTTCGTGGGTTAAGCTTGGTGCACTCAAACTCATTTCATCCACATAGCCAGTCGTATGGAGGAGGACGATTGGCGACGGGCTTGGTGGAGCAACCTTGGGCTGGTTTGTGATGTGCCGCGTAAGTTTGGCGATGACTTTAAGCAAAGCCTTCAAGTGTACGGTGGTGTATCTTCCTCAAGGCGGCTCAATTCGCAGCATCGTTACAAGGAACGATGCTTTCTCGGATGTGTGAAATTGGCAGCTCTTTTACTTGTATGTGCTTGCGATGCATGAGGGCGACATGCTATCATGGAGCAACGTTTTGCAAAAAAGTACTCATCGCAGGAGTTTTCACACCGGTAGATGTGAATGCAGCTTGGGAATGTTGCTTTTCACTGCAATTGATTTCATTGTACAGAACAGGTTTTGAAACCGGGACCTCCAGAACATCGGCAGACCACCGCGCCAAGCTGGCCTTCAAGGTAATGAGATTTTGCAAGTCTTCAGTTTCGTCGAAATATAAGAGGGTATAAATGCATATTTTAGTCGAGTGTTGAGTTTCAGAGATTGCTCGCGCCAGTGTCCAATGCCGATGAAGCAAAGAGATGGGTCCTGGATGGGGAGACACAGAGCCCTTAAAAGCATTTTATTGCCGAGGCTGGGCCAATGAGACTTACCTGTACTTGTTAGCAACGATTTCAGTTTTTAGACGCAATACCCTTCGATTTTCGATTGAGTTGCAGATACTACGAGTATACAACAGCATTTGACCATTTTCAGGTTTGTGAAGTGACTGATTGATTGGAAAGTTGTTCCAGTAATGAGTGAGTCGAAGGCATGGGGTGATGGTGCAAATGAGATGATTCGTGGGTGTTGACATGCCCCGTCAAGTGCCGAACAAAGGATCCAATCGCGGTCAGTAAAAACGCAACAACTGCATCTTCTGGGGATTCCGAATGACTGAGTAGCATTTAGCACTTTAGTAGTTTATATCACACTGGATTTAGAATAAAAAGACTTCTTTGTGGAAATCAAAACCGCACGCGCGAGCGTGGCGCTGGGCGTCCAGGACGAGTGGCGGAGGACCGCACGCCAGCACACACACCCTCTTGCTTGGGTATTGGGTCGAGTGATTCAGAATCTCATCAAGGACAGGGCGCCCGCTCACATAGGCCACGGGCTCTGAGCTGCCGAGGATGAACCCGCCCTCGGGCGCGCCGCTTGCGTAAAACTTGGCGTGGACATTGTCAGGGAAGGGGGACGAGAACATGAGGCTGTCGGCACAGAGAAGCTCGTCGGGGTGGCGCACGGCCCAATGTAAGTGAATCTTCTTACTCGCGTCGCCAAGCAATCGAGCTTGGTTGACGAGGTTCAGCATGGGTGTGATGCCAATGCCACCGGCGATCAAAATCACTTCGTCGTACGTGGGGACGTCCACGGCTGTGTGTCCGTACGGCGCGCTGACCAAGATCGACAGGCCGTCGGCCATGATACTTTTGTCTTGCGACGCCTGAAGCACGCGGTCGACAAAGCTGCCGGCATGAAGCGACTTGATGCAGAATGCAATGGACTCGCCATCCGGAGTCACGATGGCCGAGAAGGGATGCCACTCGAGGACAGACACCGACGGGACGTTGAGCCAGAAGAACGCGCCGGGGTGGATGGTCGAGGCCCACCGCTTGGTCTGCGACGTGGCAGGAAGGGTGAGGACGACGGTGCCAGCGTGGTGAACTTGTACGTGGGCTCGAAACGATTGCAAGTAGGCGCGGAGGCGAAGGAGGAAGGTGAGGCCGTAGATTGCGACCGGGAAGATCATCGCGACACACGCTGTGCGGCTGTGCAGCATGACAAAGACGACACCGACAACCGAGGCGACGCGGTGGTGGTAGTAAAAGAGTTCGTAGCAGTGGCGGCGGACGACAGGGACGGCCAAAAGACCCATGGACGCAAACGAGACAAACGCCACAAAGCCAAAGAGAGGCACGACGGATTGCGTCCCAAAGACGGTCTTGTTGTCGACGCGCGTGACTTGAAGCGTGAGGATCAAGTGGATGGTGGAGGCAACGACGACGAAGCGACCGAGCATGCGGTGGAACTTGATGATGCGTTCGTGGGAGATGCCGAAGATCCATTCCCAGTGCTGGCCACGAGCGACTGGGAGGAGAAGGAACATGAGTCCGACGAGAGCCAAGTGGCCCGAGAGGAGGCGGAGAAGACGTGCGTTCGGCTCACCAGCAAACTGACGCCGCACGGACGCGCTCACGACGGCGAGGCAGGCGCCGTAGACCCCTATCACAATGTACTCGCCAATTTTGATGTCCGCGACCGACTCGATGACGTCGGCGATTGGCGCGGGCAACTTGGAGGCGGGCGGACCAAAGAGCGTGGCTTGATTGATCACACGCCAGTGGCCCGTGTGGGTCGCAATGAGTCCAAGCACAATCATAATGCCAAGTGCGATGGCGGCGATGGCGGTCGTGTAGGTCGTGACATGGGTGTCCGGTGCAGCCAAGACAGCGCTCGAGCCAAAGACAACCGTGCTGGACCCACGCTCGTCATGGATGGAAGGCCAGTTGGACGACGCGCCGTAGGCCCAGTTGATGTTGGTCGGGCCGGCCCCAATCGCAACGTCTGCTGAGGCGACGGTCGCCACGGCGCGGGAAAACGTAAACGACGCCATGCCATTGATGGTCGAACTTGCGACAAAAGAGACAGCGGATGTGGATGCTTCGGGGGCAATGGCGCTGGCCGAGTAGCCACCGAGAGTGACGAAGCTGAGTTTCGTGGGCTGGGTCGTGTCGAAGACGACGGCGTTGCTCTGGGGGGTGGTAACCATTGTGGCGCCATGCGAGATGGAAATGCCAAACCACTTGGCGTTTTTAGACGCGTCAATGGCGATTTGGATGCACGCCATACCTCCAGACACACTTGTCTTGATGGTCATGGGGCCTGTGCCGAGGGGAACCGCAGTGACGGATGCCATGGACGCTTCTGTGCATGGCGATGCGACACCAGGAACCAAAATGGGATTTGACGGCGACGAGACGGGGGCTGTGGAGGCCATCGTGGGCAAAATGACAGCGTTGGCATCAACCGCCGTGACGGTGAGGGGACTGCCGTTGGCCTTGACTGTATTGGCGATGGTCACGCAGCTCAAGAAAGGCACTTTGCCGTCGGTGTAGCCCGTGACCGTGGCCGTGAAGCCCGTTGTTTTTGTGCCCCCGAGCTTGGCCATGGCCGCAAGCGCGTACCGCTGAGCCAGGGTCGTCCCGTCGGCATCGAGGAAATAGGCTACTTCGAACGTCGCATTGGCCGTGGAGGCTGCCGTGAAGGCATAGTTGGTCGGGTTGGTGCTGTTTTTGGGTTTGGTCTGCAGCACAGCGTAGCCAGAGCTGACGCAGGGCGGAAGCTCGGCGAGGCAGTGCACCGAGTGTATTTCTGGATGCTCAAGCGGCCGCATGGTGGGGTTGTCGACCATGAATCCCATTTCGAGGCAAAAGTTGTCCATGA
Organism: Aphanomyces stellatus; assembly: GCA_009835185.1. Taxonomy (NCBI): domain Eukaryota; phylum Oomycota; class Saprolegniomycetes; order Saprolegniales; family Verrucalvaceae; genus Aphanomyces; species Aphanomyces stellatus. The sequence goes on along the minus strand of VJMH01005121.1, from coordinate 21,005 downwards.
TGTAGCCGGTGATCGTCACAGCTTTTGTTCCTGTTGCGGGGACGCAGGCGGGGGGTTGCTGGGCTTGGACACTGGCTGGACCAGACACTAGTAAAGCTATTGCGAAGATCCAACGGAGTCGTGTGATTGACGTCATTCTTGATGTTGTACTCTTGGTTGTTCGAATTGCAAACTGAAGTGTGATCGTTCATGCCAATGGCTGGTCACATTTGTTCCTTTTGTGTCGATCTGAATTCCCGTGAAGGGTCACAACCACGAGGTTGATTGGTTGAAAATATTTTGTCTCGTGATGGAGCATTAATCTCTATCGATTGGCTGAAAAGGTTTTTTCCGGCGCTTCGTGGAACGACAGTTTCACCTTCAGTTGAATTCAAATCTTAAACAGCTGTATTCATCTTTTGAACGTTTTTGTGGACATCTCAACATGGTGACGTGGCGGGCTCTCCATCGAGGCAAAGAGCCGGACTCAACGGAAAACGATTTCACCCATGCATACGATGGTGTTTGGAGAATTGAGTTTTTATAGACCACAGCTCATACGGATTCAAAGGTATCTACTTACTACTCGCTGTTTACCCTGGTCTGTCAGGTTTTTTAGTGGTCGTCCCTGGTTAGTCGACGATGGTATTTGGTCAACGTAACGCTCCCCACGACTACACAGCCATCGAAACAACCTTGGGCCACTCCGAAAGAACAACGTCTCCATTCATGCCTCGGATTACATTGTACCAACGGCACAAATACAAACCCACATAACACCAACGTCAAAAGTGGATTTGTGTTATGCACATTTCGATGTCATTTCTATGTGGGCACAACTTTTGGAGGTTTGGTACCTTAGAGCACACAATAACTCACCAACTGTACCTCTCAAAAGCAGTCACCCAACAGACGAGAGAAAACATGCTTAATGAGTCGTACATACAAATATCAGGTATAATATGTATAATTATAATTCAAAATATAAATAATATACATGCCAAATTTTATCCGGAAAAATATCAAAATAAACTCACCAGCCAGCAACAAATCACAAAATGGCGAGCAGAAAAGTCTGGTGAGTTATTGTGTGCTTTACGGTAGATATGGAGAGGACAACCCAGGTTCAAACAACCCAAGTTATGTTTTGGACCAAAGAGCCGGTCGTCATGTAAAATCCAGAGGTCGAGGCCAAGTTCGACATGTCCGACTGCATGAAGTTTGCCAACTCCTCGTCTGACTCTCGTCGCCTTCACTTCCCCCACCTCCAGTCTTCCCCGACAAACACGACAATTGAGGGACAAATGTCCATGTTACTACACGACTAACTCTATCTTCTACACCAACAACATCAAATCGAACATACTTGCGACGACGAAGCAAGGGAAGCCCGCGATATGCTAACACGTGGCGACTTTGACGGCGAATTTCTGTGGCTGGGACGCGCGGAACATTTTCCACCGTTGGAGGAACGACGTGGCAGCCGTTTTAGTCTTTTGCTGGCCGACTTCGGACGGGAGGACGTGTGTGAGTGACGACGAAGCTACTGGCGGCAGTCGCACGCCGACAAATGGATGGAGGAGGACGTCGGTCATGGTCGCGCGTGCCTTGGGGTTTGGATGCAGCATCTTCTCGAGCAGGTCCAGCGCGGCGCAGTCAAAGCGTTGGCTCATGCCCCAGCCGTGGACGAGTGTGCGCAGACCATGGGCTTGGACAAACTGGAAGCGTGCGTCTTGGGATGATGCTGTCTCGCACAGCGGCGCGCCCGTGATCATCATGAAGAGCATGACACCGAGAGACCAGACGTCCGCTTGGGCGGGGTCGTAGAGCTGACCCGTGGCGAGCACTTCGGGAGCCATGTAGAAGGGCTTGCCGACCGTCTCGTGGCGCAGCGTCATTGTCTTGGCGGCGAGGCCAAAGTCACACACGTGGCAGTTGTTTTGCGCATCCAACAGCACGTTTTCAAGCGAGAGGTCGCGGTGGGCCACGCCGCGGCTGTGCATGAACCCGACGGCGGCCGCGATTTGACGAAAGTAGCGCCGCGCGACGTCCAACTCGAGCCCGCCGCGGCCGTTCACGCGCTCAAAGAGGTCGCCGCGCGCGCAGTACGTGAGCACGAGGTGGTCGTAGCCGTCCTGGACGAACGTGTCATGCAGTTGCAGCACGTGACGGTGGCCGCCGCCGCTGCTCAACGCGCCATGCACGGCCTTCTCAAAGGCAAAGTCTTCGGCGATGGCCGTCGAAGAGTCGGCGACTGTGCGCGCCGACGCGGCGCCCAAGTGGATGCGCTTCACGGCGACCAAGTCGGTCGTGTGCGTGTCTTGGCAGAGCAGGACTTGGCCGTAGAGCGCTTTCGCGAGGACTTTTTTGACGATGTAACGACCCATCACGAGTTTGACCTGCGCAACGCAACTCAAATGGTAAACTGAGTCGACCGACGAGAAGGTGGGAGCGAGTTGTCACAGCGACAGCGTGTTGCCAGCACATGTGGCCGGTCGAAACCATCGCATGGCATCGACTCCACAGTCAAAACTATTGATAACGGGCGGATGAGCGCTAATTTGAGCGGGGGGCGACTGACTTGAAATATCCATACAATTGCAAAGAATACAAAATTAAAGTAATATATGCCTAGTCCAAGGTCCTATTTCGGCTATAGTGGGCATATGTGCTCAAAATAGGCCTTATATTGGGTCGAATGGTCAAGAAAGCTATAGCTAGTCGAGATAGCTCAAACCAACCTGCATGAGTCCACAGAAAGGACGCTTGGGGCGAGACAGAGATGGCTTCAAGAATTACAGATGCAGTCTGTTCAACGGGATGAGTAAAAGCAAGCCACCGAACTCACACCCAGGCAGTATGGACCGAACGCATGAGATTTAACATGGACCACGGCTGACCATATTTTAAAGCAGTTCTGGCCGTGGGCACCTCCAAGCTGCCTTGTGTGGAGGGGGCAATGACTATGAGGGGGTGATAGGTTGACGAACTCAAATTCGTCCAAACGATCGTGTATCGTATGTTGCTCGTCGCAGACAACGAGATGCAAAACGAAATGCAATGCTGCCTCGTGTATCTCAAACTTCCTTGGCTCCACGTTTGCGGAGACGCCCAACAGCGTCCGCATTGTCAGTGCAGAGTACACAGTACAAGCCGTGCCGTGGATTCTTCAATCGTATTGGGTTGCTTGAGGCCGGTGCTTGGCTGTGCATTTGGCGGAGGAGACAACGGACGGGGTTGCCGATGAAGCACGCCATGCCCTTTCCTTCATGATCCAACAGTCGCCAGGAGATTACTGTGTTGGACGTTGGCGGTCGTCTACTCACACGAGTAACTTTTTATACTGCTTTGTATGGCAGTCTCGTGGGCAGCTACGGCTTCGTGTTGCCACCACAAGAGGCGCTGAAATTTTCAACCTGCAACTCAAATCGTGGGTGAAAATTCAACGGTTTGCCTTCTTCGCACGTGGAAGATGAAGGGCAATGTCTATGGACAAAGATACGCGAGCATTTGCTGGGCGTAACCCACGCCACAACTGAATTTTCTCTTTCCTGGCGGACGACCACTCCAAGTGCCTCTGCCTCGAGGGCACATGAATAGGGTTTTAGTACCGCCCCATCGACCAAGAGAGCGACCATGTGACAGATATCATGAACGACCAGTTGCTGCGATGACTCAGCAATGGCGTTGCTCCACGCTGCCTCCTTCCGCCACCAAGGACCACTTGATCAGGAAAAGTTGAAGTGTGGACCGTGGCAACCTTGCCCAGCGGATCGTGATGAAGATTCCACTTGGTGGGCACGACACACAGGGGGGTTTGGTGGCGTGCAGGGCAACCACATAGCACTTACTTTGGGGAGCAAAAGGTTTATTGTCCGTCCACCAGCAGGTACAACAGTATACGACATGTGTGGGGGTTCGCGTCACAGCGAGGTTTGTATAATGACCAAGGGCATATACATTTGTCTCGACCGTGTCATGGTGCCTCGTCAAAGATTCTGAAGATTCTGTGTTTCATGGAGACAGCACCAGCCTGCTCCAAGGTGGATTGATGGTCGTATTCCAAACAAAATTACCTACTGGTAAAATGCTTTGGATTGGCCGAACTGGCATGTATGGTGAGCCGTGCCTGCCTGTCGACCAGAATTCCTTGATGAAGTATAGGGCGTGGGTTTGTCAAGGTGATTGGGCATGAAATCAACCGCGAGCAAGCGTGATTGTTCTGCGGGCGACATCGTTTTCAAGCAATGTGTCTGCCAGGTGGTTTCGTCTCTCGTGAAACGCGGTTGTTCATTCGTTTAGTTACATCTGATACCACATGGTGACTTGTCATTCGTCAATGCCGAGTCCTGGGTTGGTCAGCTTGTGGCAGACTTCTTGGAAACCGCTTGTCGATGACACAGTCCCCGTCAGTGTCCCCGTCCACCCCAGGCAGGGCACAGCTGGTCCTTTAATCCAGGACGGCCGCTCGACGTGCGTCTCTTTCAAATGGCGCCGTCGAATCATGACATGTCAATGACAGACTCAAGTTTCATAGTATACAAATAACTAACAAGTCACACTCACGCCATGCACCTGAACGACTCGACTCGTCTAGGGGATCATCTCGCTGACCACTTTGGTTGCGAATGGTTTCACCGACGACGGCTGTCCTTGTGCTTCGTTCGTTATGGTCGAGCAGTCCTTGACGAAGGCGTGGGCGGCCACTTGGGCCAGCGAGAACCGCTTGGTCAGGTCCATGCAGAGCATGCCTTCGAGTAGCTCCATCACAGTGTCGTCCAAACGGAGGTTCCAAGCGGTGGTGACGCGGCGGAGGCCTTGTTTCTTGACAAATGCAAAGAGGGGGTCCTTGGGTGCGGCGATCTGCCAGAGGGGAATGCCTGACAGGAGCATGAAGAGCATGATGCCAAGGGACCACACATCCGCCTTGGCAGGGTCGTATTCGATGCCTTGGACGACTTCAGGGGCCATGTAAAAGGGCTTCCCGACCGTGTCCTTGCACGTTGCCGACGTCGGCACCGCAAGGCCAAAGTCACAGACGCAACACTTGTCGTCGTATATCAAGACGTTCTCGAGCGAGAGATCGCGGTGGGCCACGCCTTGGGCGTGCATGTAGCCGACGCCTTGGACGAGCTGCCCAAAATACCGTTGGGCGACGCCGAGAGGAAGGGCCCCGTCGTCGAGCCGCGAGAAGAGATCGCCCCCCGCGCAAAAGTCAAAGACAAGGTGGTCATATCCGTGGTCAACAAAATCACCGCGCAGGCGAAGGACGTTTGGGTGGCCGCCGTTGGCGCTCAGCCGGCGGTGGACTTGCTTTTCCATGTCAATGTCTTCGGCGACGTGGCGATGGTTGCCGCGGACGACGGTGTGGGCCGTGGCGGCCGCGACGTTGACTTTCTTGATCGCGACGACGTCGTCGGTGAGCGCATCGTGTGCGAGGACGATTTGACCGTAGAGCGCGTCGGCAATTGTCTTTTGGATCGTGTAGCGGTCCATGAGAATAATCTGTTGCAATAATAGGTTGGTCGATGTGGCTGGTGGTGTTTGTTGTTGGTCGCAGTGGACTTCTGCTGCAGTTGTGACCTGTATGCGCTTGTGCGTTGGCGTGCTACTTGAAGAATGGGTATATGTCGCCACAGCATATATCTTGTTGGATTGTTCAACCAGCTCACGACGCGACACAGAAAAAGGAGACATAAGCGACCAGACACAGTCTCCGCCGCGACACAAATATGCGAAGGGCGACGACGTGCACTTGGCCAACGGTCGTCTCGCACCCGCAACCGTCCGTGGCGACATCATACGTGCGCCGCGGACGCAATCGCGGCGAACTAATTAGGCGAGGGATAAAACCAGCGGGGTGAAGTATCTCGTCGGAACGTACGACAGAGCGTCGAACAATTTGAATTGCGCCGTGTCCATCACGCCGCCGAGAAGGTGGTGGCGATTGATTGTAGGCGATATGAGGGAATATAACGGATTCATTAGCCCGCCTTGGGACGGCATATGCTGGCGTTATTTTCAGTCACACCATCGTGGTTCGAGAGGTTGTATTTGTTGAATTTCTTGGGAGCGAGGTGAGATGAATGAGAGCGAGGAAGGCAATTTTTCAAACTTTGACGGCGCCTGACCACGTCATTCGCATCCAAATAGTGAATACCTACGATGGCGACACGCGGACGAGATTTGAACCGTTTTGAATCCATCGATGGTTCAACTGGGAAGGAATAAATTACATAGATATTGCTCGGACGAATAAATACTACGTGTGGCACTGCCTACTCGATGCCTGCTGCGCCGTCGTCGTGGCGCGGGTGACTATGATGTAAGAAGCGCTTGACAAAGGCAAAGGCAGCCTTGGCCGCCCCCGTCGTCGACTTTTTCAACGGTGCGTGCGCGTCACACTTGACTGCCTTGAGTGGCTGGCCCACAAAATCGTGGGCGGCGACTTGGGCGAGGCTGAAGCGCTTCACGGGGGACAAACAGAGCATGTGTTCCAGCAGATCCATCGCGAGCTTGTCGATGGTAACGTGCCACGACGCGACGAGCGCGCGCAGGCCATGTTTGTGAAAGTAGAGGAAGCGGGCATCGTGGGCGCTGGCCGACTGCCAGAGGGGAACGCCCGTGAGCATCATAAAGAGCATGATGCCAAGGGACCACACATCTGACTTGGTCGGGTCGTACTCGATGCCTTGGACGACTTCCGGTGCCATGTAAAAAGGCTTGCCGACGGAATCGTCGCAGGTCGTCCGCGCCGACGCGGCCAGGCCAAAGTCACAGACAAAGCACGTGTCGTTGTGGAGCAAGACGTTTTCGAGCGAGAGATCGCGGTGGGCCACGCCCTTGGCGTGCATGTAGCCGACGCCGTGGACAAGTTGGCCAAAGTAGCGTTGGGCGACGGCGGGTTGGAGGGCACCTTTGTGGGTCTGGTCAAAGAGGTCGCCCCCGTTGCAGTAGTCAAACACCATGTGGTCGTAGCCCTCGTCGACAAAGTCGGCGCGGAGGCGGAGGACGTTGGGGTGACCACCGTCGGCACTCAAGAGACGACTCACTTGCTTTTCAATTGCAAGGTCCTCCGAGACATGACACACGGCCCCGCGGACGACGGTGTGGGCTGTGGCGGCGGCAATGTTCATCTTTTTGATTGCAACCAACTCGTGGGTCGTGTTGTCGTGGGCCAACAGCACTTGGCCGTACAAGGCATCTGCGATCGTGTGATGCACCGAAAAGCGTGCCATCGTATGCATGGTTATGTGTGTGTCGAAGACACAACGTTTGGAAATGACACAAATGAACCACCACGCTCTTCTCGCTGTGGTCCACGGTCACATGTCTCTGTGGTTGACGAATTCGATTGTGTTTCGACGCCCTTGATTGGCCAAAATGAGCCTCGGGGCCGTTGACATGACACGATCATGCCAAAAAAATCCCCATTCAGGCAGAAACAAGTGACATGGTCTCGGCACAGGGGAAGCGAAATGATAATTGGGCAAGCATTTGAAGACGATGGCATGTGCCAGGATAGAAGGCAGGCGGGGATCGCAAGAGCTCGCCTAGAGGACGACACGGTGGCGACCATGGGGAATCGAAGGGTTGTTGTCCGCCCGTTGGGAGCGGCGGTGCCGTCTTGAGCGCGTGCTTGCGTCTCGTTGCAACCTTGTGCAAAGACACGAGAGTGGATATTTCGCACCTTCGGGTCAGCTGTTTGAATCTCACATTTATCTCAACGTTCATATCTCAAAATAGTGAAGCCAACAATCCAAAATTGTTGTGGTATTGAATAAAATTTTCGAGAACAATGTAAGCTTCTTGTATTATGTTTTATTGTAAAGTAATTATACATGGCGGATATATCGTCTTGAGCCTCTGGTGAGATATCTCAATGTTGCAAACATACAGTAAATCTGGACCCATGTTGCAAAACCACGCATGGACACACAAGACTCACGGTGACTTGTCAGGAGGAGGGACACGCAAATGCAGATCGGAAAGGAGGTCTGTCTAGGAAGCTTGGCCAAAGATTGCGACAAGAAGGAAGAGGTTGAAGTGCTGGACAAGGGAAAGATGTTGCAGACTGTTATTAGCAACCTCCTTCAGCCTTTGGTTGCCTTCAATGAACTCCCAATGTGGGTGGACATAAATTGCCTTGCAATATTGCCATCTATGGCATTGGTTAAAAGGTCTGATGAATCTCGGACAACCTCCTCGCCTGCCTCTCACCCACGCATTATTGATGACCCTCTTGACCCTTTGCATGTCTGTACCACAAATGATTGCCCCAACCCTTTAGACTTGAAGTTGCATGCACCTTGGGAAGTATGCAGCAGAACTATGCAGCAGTCTCGCACCACGGCAGACGGTTTACGTAACGGACACCTTACGCCATGACATGAGACTGTGGGGTCTGTCTTCCCCATCAAAGTGTGCACAGCTATGCCACAGCACGACGACACGACGCAGTCGTTCCTTCGGATCGGATTGTTAAAGCACACTCGTTCCATCAACGCGTCGGATTGTCACGGCACACTCCAATCTATTCGCCCCAGCCCTGATAGTACATTTGAGCTCGTTGGAGTTGGACGGCAATTTTCAGCCCCTTTCACCAACACTGCATCCATGCCCCCGTCGTCGCCCCGATTGTTTGGCCAAATGAAACAACAGAATCAATATTGTACACGAATTAAACAACTAAAAGAACACATTAAAGCGACAGCACTACATACATGAGCACCCCTTCTAAAGCAGGGGGGCGTCGACCAACGGGCGACTGAACACTTGGTTCAAAAACGCAATTGCTTTGGCGGGGGTCGAGATGGTTTTGCCCGACGACGTTGGCAGGGTATCGATGGCGATGCTGGCTTCTGGTGCTGCCATGTACGGGTGGGCCAGCACTTGGTCGAGCGTGAACCGCTTCACGGGACACACGCAGAGCATGTGTTCGAGGAGGTCTTGGGCATCCTTGTCCATGCGCATGTTCCACGAACGGAGCAAGCCCTTGAGACCATTCATTTGAAAGTACGCAAAGCGGGTGTCGCGGGGCGCGGCGGCTTGGCAGAGCGGCGCGCCCGTCAAGAGCATGAAGAGCATGATGCCGAGCGACCACACGTCGGCCTTGGCAGGGTCGTATTCGACACCTTGGGTCACTTCGGGGGACATGTAAAAGTGCTTCCCGACCGTGTCCTTGCAGATGAGGGACGTGGGGGTTGCGAGCCCAAAGTCGCAAATGTAGCACGCGTCGTCGTGGAGCAAAATGTTTTCGAGCGAGAGATCGCGGTGGGCAATGCCCTTGGCATGCATGAAGCCGACGCCTTGGATGATCTGGCGCATGTAGCGCTGGGCGACGTCGCTCGTGAGCGGGCCGTCGTTGGTTCGGTCAAAGAGGTCGCCGCCATTGCAATAGTCAAAGACCATGTGGTCGTAGCCATCGTGTTCAAAGTCGGCGCGCATGCGCAGGACGCTCGCGTGGCCGCCGTCGGCGCTCAAGACGCGGTTCACGTGTTTTTCAATGTCGATGTCTTCGGGCACTTTGCTGTACGTGCCACGCACGACCGTGTGCGCGGCGGCCGCGGCGATGTTGACCTTCTTGATTGCGACAAGCTCGTGGGTCTTGTTATCGCGGGCCAAGAGGACTTGGCCGTAGAGGGCATTGGCAATCGTGCGGTCGACGGTGTAGCGATCCATGGTGGAGATGGTAATGGAGGGGGAGTGAACGAGGAATGACGAACGACGACGAAACAGGAAATTGGAAAATGAGATCGGCGTCGCGGCTGCCCAGTGCAGCACAGAAACACGAGCCCGATGGGTTGAGTTTGCGTTGAGTGCACAGTGGCCGTGCTAAAGCCACGCCACGTGACAATTTTGGACTTACCACGACGACGACGACGACCATGACCATCATCTGATACATCAATACGGCTAGAATCCTGCCTGTGGCCCCCGAAACCGCATGACACGCAGCATGGCTCTTGGGACGTGCATACTCACGCCATGGTAGTGCTTGGGCACCTGCAAGCAGACGCTCGACACGCTTGTCGTGAAGCTACATTTCGTTTTACAGATGCCAGCGTCGTCGTCGTCGGACTGGTCCAGCTGTGTCAAGTTGTGTCAATGTCGACGTTCCGCCGTGGCAAGGGACAGAAAAACGCGCGCCCAACCACCGGCGGCAGTGTGAATTGTGCAATCCGATGCCTGACGCACACACTCGTGTGATGTGACCGTTGTAATGTGGCCTCGCCCACTTCTAGCCTACAGCTGTACCTTGGCCGCATGAGAGCGATGGATAAATATGCTTCTCCAAAGGGATGAGGGGGAATCGCCATCGACCACTCTGGGCCGCACCATCGTTTTTCACACATGACGCTGGGGCTCTGCATATTTCTCACTGGAGCTTGTTCGATTTTGTCAATTCAGGTGCACCCGGTGACGCGAGTGGGGGTAAAGACCCGCACATGCCGTCTGAGAGACGAGCTGAACATCCAAGCCAAAGCGCAGGAACATGGTCGCGGTGCCGCAAGATGGGCGGACTTGGGCCCAGTGGGTCGCACTCTTGTCTCAAGAGAGCCCGAAGACACACTTTGCAACATGCGAACATGAGAGAGCAAGCTTGTGGCAGGCAACGCATGACCAAACAACAACGAGCGAGACGCTGCTTGAGGAGGACCTGCACCGACCGGTCGATGGCGCCGTCTGGATTACAAGGTGTAGTGCCGGCATGAATCTCGCATGGACGATTGCTCCTGGAATGTCATTATTGGTTTGATGGGCATGTTGGATTCTGAAGCGCTGAATTTGCCATCTTCGCTCGCATTTCGTGAGTTTGAATTTGAAACTTGGCGAATGGGCTGAAGAGTTTGCGTCAAAACATTCGTAAGAACTAATTCCTCTGTCGGACACAATCTCAGAGTCCAATAGTCGACTGTATAGTACAATTTACACAAAGTTGAACACTACATATCACTCCCTTTCAGGTATTTTCATAATGTCAAGAAAAAATTCATGCACTTGCCGTTTCGGATAGATAAACCATATCTTAAGATAAGTCATATCATTATTGAGTGTGAACACAACCAAGTCGTGGTCCAACATTTCGTCTTGCTCTTTTGTCAGCGTTTGATTTGGACAGCAATCGCAACTTTCCACACAAACGCCAAGTTTCTTTTGAGTTATACGTGCATCATGAGGGAAGCTAATTTGCGGAGTATTGATGTGGTTGGTCGTCAGACTGCGAAAGGTCGCAGAGAAGGTCTTCTTCAACGAGACCTTCAACCTCGAAAAATGGCGGCATTTGCATGTCTCATATGTCGGTTGCCGTAGCTGCGAAAATGATATCGATGGCGTTTGAGTGTAGTCGGGCGTTGTCCGGTGTTTTGGTTTGTGTCGCGGCCACGTGCGGGGTCGAGTGCCTGTGGCTCCAGGGTGAGTTTCGAGTGATGGTCTCTCAGAGTGTTGTGCTCTCTCGCATGATTGCAACCTGTTGCCTGATGAATAATCTTCTTCGACAGTTTCGAGTTTTCTTCGATTTTCAAGCCAATCACCGTGGCTCAATATTGAGCCCTGCGTCTGATTGGTTGATTGCTCACTGCGTTGGTCAAATTACACTGTATCCAATAGTTCATTTTACAGACTAATTTCAAGCACTTGCGTTTTGTATTATGATGCGAAATAACCCAGTCAAGTACTACGTAGTATGCAATGCACATCACATTCCGTGTACAAGTCAGAATCTTGAATTCGCCAACTTTGTTGAACTGCACTTGAGAATTCGTTGAAGTCAGAAATCCCGTCGACATTGGACTTGCAGTCCATCATCATCTCATCATCTCATCAACTTGGCTCAAATCAATTCATCTTTGTCGGCCCTCCATTTTCCATGCATGTTCAATGCACCACATGCAAGCACCGTCTGGGTGCTTCCTCATTGCTCACTCGTTCCAATCTCCTTCCAACGGCGTCACGAGCCATTCATGAATTCCCACCTGCGGGAGAGAGAGCGTGTTGGAATTCAAACGCTTGCAATTGATTGGTCCAGCATTCTAACGTCCTCGAACGTGATTGGTTAAAATGGGAGGACGCGCATGTGACAGGGATGAGTGGCGTTGGGCGTTGGGTGCTCGGCGCGGCGCCACATCGGAGGCGATGGACGCCTTGGCGCGTTGCCGCAGTGGCGGCACCAAGCCCGCGCTCGTGCGGCCGTGTCAATAAGACAGACCAAGGCAGATTCCACGGCCCGTTTTTTTGCGTCCGCCGAAACGAAAGAACATGACGTGGTGGAACATTGGACTGTCCTTCGAACTTCGATTAGCGTTTTCGTGTGCAACCGTGATCATGTGAAAGCAGTGAACGACGCGAGAGAGTTGGTGGGGCATCCTCGAATTCTCCGCCTCATGGACAGATACTACCAGGAACGCGTGCTGGCCACTGCCCTCTACGGTGATGTCCTGCTCTGCCACGATCGCCACTCCGGCGCCCGTGTCGCCATCAAACGCATGCAGCTCGCGGCCGCGGCCGACCGCAAGACATTGCTCGACGGCAAGGACGTGGCTGAAGACGTTCTCTTTGAAGCGCAGGTGAACCATGCGATCGCGGCGTCTGGCGGCCACGCGCATCTTCTCCGCATGCAGCATGAGTTTGAACAAGACGGCTTCCTCCATTTTGTCTACGACTATTGCGCGACGGGCGATCTACTTGACCTCCTCACGACCGACGTCTGCTTTCCCCGCGCCACGGCCCTCGCCTACTTTCGCGACATTTGCGCCGCAGTCCTCCATTTGCACCGCCTCGGGTTTGCACACCGCGACTTGTCAATGGAAAACATCTTGTTGGACGACACCAACGGCGTCCAAGTGTGCGACTTTGGCCTCGCGTGCACCGCTTCGGCGCCGACCAGTGCCCGCGTCGGGAAGCAGTTTTACATGGCGCCGGAAGTTGTGGCTGGCGTGTGCTACGACGCCACCAAGGCCGACGTGTGGTCGCTCGGCGTCTTGTTTTTTGAAATGCTCTCGGGTGGTCCGCTCTTTACCCAAGCGTCCAGCGCGACTGATCCCCGCTTTGAGTTCTTTGCCCGCGACGGCCTTGTGGCACTGCTGGAGAAGTGGGGCATTGCGACGCAGTTTGACGACGACGTTGTTGGTTTTCTGAGCCAAATGCTCGCCATCGACCCTGCCACCCGCCCGGCCGCCGCTGATTTGCTGGCCCATCCTATTTTTGCTACTGCCCCATCAACGTCGTCGTCGTCGTCGCTCGAGGCCCTTACGACGATGACGTCGATGGTGTCATCGATCGCGACCTCGGTCGTCGGCAATTATATAAACCGGCTCCTCTTTACGCCGTGGCGGACGTTTGACTCGTCCACGACGCGGCATTAGACACGGGTGCCAGGCCTAGTTATTTATCAACCTAAGTTATTCCTTTTTCGATGTGTGGTTTCTTTTGAAGTCGTCGGGTGTTGCTGCCGCCGTCGTGGGCGGCGTTTTTTCGATCACAGCCATGTCAATCCGATAACGTCCGCACGCGGCGGCGGCGGTTGCGGCGGAGAAACCTTTGCCCATTGTGCAGAATGGGCATTCTTTTTTTACGAGGTCGCGACGCTCTGCATGTCGACAATTGCGCCTTGGATTCCTTCGAAAGGTCACGTGTGCACCGTTTTCCTTGACGGCCCACGACGACCTTGAGGAGCTTCTAGATTTCAATCTCCTTCGACTTCGACGAGCTAAGAATAGGGATGACCATGGTCGTGCGACACACAATTGAGAAACAGGACGGACGTGGATTAAATAGAAACGCGACTACATGGACTGGGTCAGCTACGTGATGTAGCGACTCGGGCGGTTGAAAACGTCTTGGCAGTAGAGCATGGATGTTGCCCTCGATCCGCCACTTGCTTTGGTTGAATCGGGGATTGCGATCGGAATTGACCGTTTCTTCTCACTCGGTGGGAGTTGAGGTGTGTCGTCGCCGGCATTGCCATAACTGTTGTTGATGTTGCTGACCGCGGCCGCGTCAGTGTCGTCCGCGCCCGAGGATCGTTTTCTGGCCAACGCAAAGCTCGACAAACTGTTGGTGGTGGTTGGTGGTTGATAGCCAGGATCAAGCGCGGCCAGATTGAGGCAACCGTTGTTGCGGCGCAGCATGATGTGAGATGGATCTGTGTTGTTTGGAAATGACCATCAAGAGGGCAGTTGTCTACGCGCCTTGAGCAGGTGGCCGCGTCCTCCATTGGCCATTAGTATGAGCCACATCGCAGCCAATCCTGAGCCACAAGGAAGCTGACTCGACAAAAACGAACCAGAGATGCGCCTGGTCTGCGCCACATGACTCTCGAACTCGTGAGACGAGGGATCAAGTGCAGGCACTTGGAGTGCAAAGAAGTCAAAGGTAGCCAAACTAAATCGCCCTGGCGTTGACAATGTCAACAAGCACAGTATGGCTCCATCCAAGCACACACTCATCGAGGATTGCATGACGTACACTGTAGAGTAAGGAGGTGTAGATGATGGAGACTTTGCGAGAAAGCTTTTGCAAGGAGTTTCAGCAGGGCCATATATTCGAGTGCACTTGCAAAACTTATGCATCACGACAGGTTTTATTGTACATCCAGGTGGATCTAGGTAGGAACCCCAAGTTCGCGCTCTCAATGACAGGTGATAGGCTCTTTTTTTGTCAAAAGGGGGTACGTACTGGTGGATTGCACACTTTTTCAGGGCTTTTCAGTATGGAATTCTGCGGCACGTTCCTTGTGCGAGCCAGATGATCTGGAGTATAAAATACAAGAGGTTGCGCATCTTCGAATTCACCAGGTTTATAAAAGAATATTGGTTTTTGTATAATAAGGCCGCCATTCTATTCCCACTGAAACCGGAGGAATTCTGTCGTTGGACAAACTATAAATAATTGATGGACAACGCTATGTATTTTTTCTCGATGCATAAATTCGACACAGCTGTTGGCTCATGCGTTGCAAGAGGTTTAACCGGATTCGGAAACTGCAGTTTCATCGCTCACAAGATGCAAAAAATGTCTGCGATCGACCTCGGCTGTCGTTCGTGCACGGACGAGCGGTCGTGGCTGTGTTCCGTTGGATTCCATCGAGCGCGGATGCATTTCCAAATCAATTCACCAAAATGCAGCAATATGTTGTTGAGCGGGATTTGGCGCCTGCCTTATATGGGAAGGTCCTCCTCTGCCTCGACACGGTCAAAGGGGAACGCGTTGCAGTCAAGCGGATGGAGATCGCCGCCGCGTCGACGCACACGACAGTCGATTGCAAGTGGCGCATCCCGGAAGACACTGCCATGGAAAAGCACGTGAATTGGGCCCTCCGCCGCGGCGGTGGACACCCGCACATTCTCGGCATCCGCGCCGACTTTGTCGACGGCGACAGCGAATGCTTTGTCTTTGATTATTGCGGCGGCGGCGAACTCTACGACGCACTGCAACATGCCCCTGGCCACCGATTTGACCTCGCCACGGCTCGCATGTTCCTTGGGCAAATTGCGCGCGGCGTTTCGTTCCTCCATCGCCAAGGCGTGGCCCACCGAGATCTGTCGCTTGAGAATGTCCTCCTCGACGCGACGCAAACCCACGCGTACATTTGCGATTTTGGACTTGCTGTGATCGGTCGCACATCGTCTTTTCTCTGCATAGACGGACCTGTGGGCAAACCATTCTACATAGCCCCTGAAGTGGCGGCCGGCCGCGCATACGACTCTACCAAAGCGGATGTGTGGTCTGTGGGTGTCATGTTTTACATGATGGCAACCGGACGACCATTGGTCCAGATGGCCCATCACTCTGACGACCGCTTCCGCTACCTCGCCAGCCATGGCTTGTGTGCCTTCCTTGATGCTTTGGACACGCGGCAGTGGTTTGACGACGACGCAGTATCGCTCCTGCAATTGATGTTGCATGTGGACCCACATGAACGCGCGTCCGTGGACCAAGTGCTGCGACATCCCTTCCTCCGACACCACACACAGTTGTCGACGTGTCGTCCGCGCCACAACAGCTCCCCAGGCAAAGCAGCTCGCCTCGCCAAGTCGATCTGGCTGTGGATCGCGCCTCGCCTATCGAGCCGCCGCATCCGCCGACGAGCAAGAGAAGGCGTATGTGCGTGAGAGGAGTACAGTAAAAGTGTTTAGGAAGGATTGCTTACGATGGCAGTTGGCAATCGTCGAGTCGTGAACAGGACGCTGCACATCATCGTGTCAATGAATTGAAGAAGATGGTGGCCTTGGTGGATTGTGCATGGGTCGTGGATTCCAAAGCACGGTACCGTGTCGCTCATAATATCCCGACTTTTATTGCTCATCTGAGCTAATTATACTTTGATCACAACTCCAATTGGTCAAAACGAAAAATATTATCTATTATTTGGTATAGAAGACTTGACTACCGAAGATATATATTTTACATGTTAGTCAAAACAGCGAATAAAACACGAAACGTCGATGGCAAGGTGAACATTGAGAAGACTTATTCCGAGCGCCATGGTACTCATTCAAAACCACATGCTTTTGTGTGCATGACAGACAACACAAACACCATTGGCCACAGTACCGTAGAGCACACAATAACTCACCGCACAACAGAGACCCTAAATCACACAATAACTCACCAACTGTACGACTCAAGCTCTCACACCATGGTAAATAAACTTAATGAATTATACAAATATCAAGTATAATATATGTCATTAGGAATACGAATAAAAATACACATAATTTTATCCGTAAAAGTATCAAAATATACTTCACAAAATGCTGAGCAAAAAAGTCTGGTGAGTTATTGTGTTCTTTACGGTACTTACTCTGTCAGCGTGACACCTGACAACCAAACCACCTTTTATTCCAACCCCTGCGCAAGTCAGGTCGATAGGAGCGTGCTTCAATCTTCACGAGGAACAACCCATCCATGGGTTGGTCGTGGGTTGCCTTTCTGTCGTGCACACCGCACTTTTACTTGTCAAGCTGCCGGACGCCAATTTTTCAAAAAATGAAAAAGCAGGGATTTCGTACATGGTATCGTCGCGAGCGTTCAGCAAGACACGACGAACAACGGCGCAACCATTCACCTGCACATCGGGGGTCTCTTGGCAAGGAGGAGGAGTGTCTTCTGGTTGAAAGCTGGGCAGAACAAGGGAAGGCGATGGGGCCTCGATGTCATCATTCGAATCGAAACCCATCTGTTCCATATCGACCCACACAGACGAGATGTCCACGCAATATGGTGATCGAAAAAAGTACACCCCGTTTTCCGTTTTTATTTGTTCTCCGATTTCCCGCGGCTTCGCAATCGAAACACGTGATAATATGTCCAATGATATCATTTAACGTATTGCAAGATATCACGTTAAATCTCGACGGGAACGAACTGAACACGTGAAATCGCGTCGCGTGCGTCATGTGGCCAAGTTAAACGCAATTCTTGCTTCAACTGGCGGCAAATAATAAAATAATAATCTGAGATTGGAACTGCGGAGCAGCGATCTTGAAGAACAGCATCTCCTGGCACACCATTCGACAATCTTCCCCGCCACTGACACATCACATGGAACGCTACACGATCGAGATGGTCCTCGCCGAAGCCTTGTACGGCCAAGTGCTTCTGTGCACCGACACGTTCACGGGTGAACAAGTCGCGATCAAGCGCATGAACATTGCCGCGGCGACAGCGAAGCGAACGCTGCACGGCGTCGCCTTCATCTCGGAAGACATTGCCGTCGAGAAGCAAGTCCACCATGCGTTGAGCGCCAACGGGGGTCACCCGAATGTGCTCGCGATGCGCGACAACTTTGTCCAAGACGGGCACGACCACTTTGTGCTCGACTACTGCACCAACGGCGAACTCTTCGACATGGTTGAGGCGTCTCCGAATCAGCGCTTTGATTTGGAGTTTGCGCGACGCATGTTCCGCCAAGTCGCGTCCGGCGTCGCCTTTATCCACGCGCGCGGGTTTGCGCACCGCGACCTCTCGCTTGAAAATGTCCTCGTCGACGGCAAGGGCACGTGCCACATTTGCGACTTTGGTTTGGCCACGAGCCGTGGGTCGCCTTCGTTCGAGACGGTCGGGAAGGCGTTTTACATGGCACCGGAAGTCTACTTGAAGCGCGGGTACGACGCAGCCAAGGCGGACATGTGGTCGCTTGGCATCATGCTTTTCATGATGCTTACGGGTGCGCCGTTGGTTGAAGTCGCAAATGCCAGCGACAGCCGCTTCCAGTACTTCGAAACCTACGGCCTCGCCACGCTTCTCCGCGCGTGGAACTTGGCGCAAGTTGTACATGGCGATGTGCTGGGCCTGCTGCAGCAACTCTTGGCGCTCGACCCCACGCACCGCCCCTCGATCGATCAAATCCTGGCGCATCCGTTCGTTGCCGAGGTCAAACAGGCAGCCAAGGGCACGTCGTCCATGGGCCATGTCGTCAAGGGGTTCTTTGCGCGCCGCCGGTCGAGCAACCGGCTCTTGGACGTGTACAACACGACCATGTAAAGCGAGAGGCACTTATTTATTCAGTAATTTATGGAATATGTTGTTCAGCCTGCAAGCGTCGATGAGACTGCATTTTAGGGTCCAGCAATCTGGGCAATTGTTTCTGGATGTCGTGGACAATTTTGCCGTGGACCATGAACATTTGAGAACGATGAAACCATGGAGCATTGTAGAAATCACGAATCTTGGATTCGCGGCAGCTCCATGGAAGCGCCGCGTGTGCCAATGCGAAATGCGGACAGATTGATTACTCGCGAATGGCGTGTCTTGTGTCTAAACCTTGACGGCGCAATGGACAGCACAACATTGCATTGTTGCCTTCACCTGAATCAACATGTGAAGAAAAACTCTCGTTGCAACAAATCCATTTGAATGGTTTGACGGTAGTGCTGAGCGCACCAATGCACCAACATGTTGGTCACATGCCGTTTGTGGCAGTCGGGAGTCAGATGCAGTCACAACTGCATCTGACCACGTTGAAGTTCCACTCCGATCGAGATAGCTCTTGTAATTATCCCGGTATAATTCTTCCGTATGCCGAAGAAATCAACCTATTTCTCAAACTAATAAAATAGTTTGATATATACTAGTATTGTATTTTGTATTTTGTATGACAATACAAGATATAATATAATATCTTGCTATTGACTCCAAAGTAGACGTCTATGGCAAAACAAACTATTTGGTACTTGTTGGAACAGTCCAGATTTCATGTTCTTTGTGGAATTGCTTGACATGAGGCAAATCTGGCACGCCCTTGTACACATGCCACATGTGGCGGCATGGCCTTGCACTCAATCGAGATTGGAACATTGACAACGTTCGCGGCACTCTGTAGCTTGAAGGGAGTGTATTTTAAATGCACTCCAAATTCGATCCATCTTTGAAAAATGTTGCCGTCACGACTAGGTCGAATTTGGAATGTCTACTTGAATGGAATACCTCTATCCGTTACAACCTGGCACGCCAGCACGTTCGAGCAAAGTGCCAGCAAGTTCGAACCCACGTCCACAGTGTCAACGTTGGGGCATCAGGGCCAGCCGTCGCAGCCATGTCAATTTAGCCATCTCAAGCGCACGCATCAATATCCACTGCCACAGTACTTGGACTTATCGTCCAAAGCCCGAATTGGCAGATCCAATGCATTGCCACTGCCGCCGAGATTCCAGAGTCGCAGACGCATTCCAGGCTCATTCCGCGCCCACACCTGAATGCTAACGAACCTACAACAGGGTGGTGTCGCAGTGTGTCAGTCTCATGCTCAATAGCACGCACACAGGCCTCCACGTGCATGGCCGTTTGCAGACGGTCGCGAGTCCCCTGGGCGTGCACGGGGTCGCATGACAGGCCATGGCATCGACGCCCACAACCTCAAACACACATCAGTCTAGTTGGTTGAACTGTCCAAGTGCAGGTCGTTGGGGTGTCCCGATCGCAACAACAAACCGTGCCTCCAGTCGCACGTCACTCGTGTGATTTCTCGTCGGCTGTCTTTTCGTTGTAACACAATGTGGTACAACCCAGAACCCTTCAACGTCGTCGTCGCATTCGACAATTGACCTCGTCCTCCACACGCTAACCTCTCGCATGAACCGGTACACGATCGAGCGTACCCTCGCCCGCGCCCTCTACGGCGACGTCGTTCTCTGCACCGACTCGGTCTCGGGTGACCACGTCGCCATCAAGCGCATGCACATTGCATCGGCGGACGCGCGCACGGTCGTGCAGGACTCGCGCAGTGTCGCCGAAGACATTTCGTTTGAAAAGCAAGTGAACCGCGCCGTGAGCGCCGACGGAGGCCATCCCAACGTACTTTGCATGCGCGACGACTTTGTCGAAGACGGGTACGAGCACTTTGTGTTTGACTTTTGCGCGGGCGGCGAGCTCTTTGAAGCGACGGACCGCTTGGACGACCAGCGACTCGACGCCGCCAAAGCCCAGCAATACTTTGTGCAAATCGTGCATGGCGTGCACTTTATCCATAGCCGCGGCTTTGCCCACCGCGACCTCTCGCTTGAAAACGTGCTCCTCGACGATGCCGACACGTGCCGCGTCTGCGATTTTGGACTGGCGGCGTCGCTCGACACGAAACAAACGCGCGCCGTCGGCAAGGCGTTCTACATGGCCCCGGAAGTCTTGGCTGGACTCTCGTACGACGCTGCTGTCGCCGACGTCTGGTCCCTGGGCATTCTCCTCTTCATCCTCCTCACGGGCGCGCCGCTCGTGGAAATTGCCGACGCGCGCGACTCGCGCTTCCAGTTCTTGGACACCCAAGGCCTCCGGGACCTCGTCCAGGCGTGGCACATGGCGGACCTCTTTGACCCCCAATGTCTTTCGCTCCTCGAGCAAATGCTCAGTGTCGACCCGATCTTCCGCCTCAGTTTGGACGACGTGTTGGCCCACCCGTACGTCACGGGCCTCAACGACAAGCATGCGATAGATGTCGTCGTGGATCTGACCAAGGATGTCAAGACACCCCTCCAGACCACCCACCACCAACTCGTCGACTTGTGTGCTGTCGTGCTGTGAGCCCACGTTGT
>VJMH01005120.1:0-31558 GCA_009835185.1 Aphanomyces stellatus | reverse complement strand
AAAAACGCCAGTGCTGCCGATATCAAGAAGGCCTACCGCAAGTTGGCTTTGAAGAACCACCCCGACAAGGGCGGCGACCCTGAACTCTTCAAGAACATCACTGTCGCGTACGAAGCGCTTTCCGATCCCGACAAACGTGAACTGTATGACAAGTACGGCGAAGAAGGGCTCCAACAAGGTGGTGGCGGCGGACACCCTGGCGCCGATATCTTTTCCCAAATGTTTGGTGGTGGAGGTCGTCAACGCGGTCCTCAACGGGGCGAAGACTTGACCCACCCGTTGAAAGTTTCCTTGGAAGACTTGTACAATGGCAAGACGGTCAAGCTTGCCGTCAACCGCGATGTCTTGTGCGGCGGTTGCTCTGGCCGCGGTGGCCCCGAAGGCGCCGAAACCTCGTGTAATACGTGCAACGGTCGCGGCATGCGAGTCCAGCTGCGTCAGATCGCGCCTGGCATGGTCCAACAAGTGCAATCGGTGTGTCCCGACTGCCGCGGCCAAGGCAAGTCGATCCGCGAGGCTGATCGGTGCAAGGTGTGCAAGGGCAACAAGGTCACGAAGGAACGCAAGGTGTTGGAAGTGCACATTGAAAAGGGCATGCGCAACGGCCAGCGCATCACGTTTAGCGGCGAAGCTGACCAAGCACCAGGGATCCCAGCCGGGGACATTGTATTTGTCGTCCAGGAGAAGGAGCATTCGGTCTTTCAGCGCAAGGGCGGCAACCTCATCATGGAGAAAAAGATCTCGTTGGTTGAAGCGCTCTGTGGGTTTGAAACGATCGTGGAACACTTGGACGGTCGCCACTTGCACGTCAAGTCTGTCGCGGGCGAAGTGATCAAGCCCAACCAGTTCAAGGCCGTGCATGGCGAAGGCATGCCTCAACACGGCAACCCGTTTGTGAAGGGTCAGCTGGTCATCCTCTTCAAGGTCGAATTTCCCAACACTGTCACGCCCGAGCAAGCAGGGCTCCTCAAGACCATCTTCCCCGCCCCGACGCCGCTCCAAAGTTTTGCCCACGCCGAAGAAGCCTATTTGTCGGACTTTGACGCTGAAGCTGCCAAGCACCAGGCCCAACAGGAGGCGTATGATTCGGACGATGACCGAGGCCAGCAACGCGGCGTCCAGTGCCAGCAACAATAAGTGTTAAGGCTGTCCATTGAGATTTATGTGGGTCACACGAACTGGCTCGCGTGTGCACGTTGTCGTCACAACCGAGCGACCTTGCGTTCTAGTGTTTTAACGTCAGACGTTAAAGTCTATGATTGGGCAAAAGACTGCCGTGAAAATTTGGACAGCGACCGCGACCCGATTATCCGGATGAACCACACATGTCGCAGACATCTCACCGGGTATCCGGATGACAGACCACACACCCATTTCGCAATTCACATTTCGCACGCCATGAGTCGGGTCCGGGCGCAAATGATCGCGCAGATCGCAATGATCTTGCGCGTCCTGCAGGCAATCAGCGGTGTCGTCATCCTCCTCTGCCTCATCACGTCCTACACGCCCGTGATACTCGCCGACGCGTCCAAGGCCGTGGCCGACCCAAAGCAGTACATTGCCGCCCAGCCATCGCACTTCTTCCTCGCGATCGCCGCCTACTCGAGCTTTGTGTTTGGGATGGGGCAGTTGGTGTTTGAACATATCCTGTCCCGCGTCCGCACCGATGCTCTCTTGGAGCGATGCGTGGACGGCGGCCTCGCGGCGTTTTTCCTCGTCATGGGCATCGTCGTCGCTCCGCAGATGGGGTGTGCCGCGTCGCGGTACCAAAACTGCACGTCGTTCCAAGTCTCGGTCGTGTTTGCGTTCCTCTCGGCCGTCCTCTTTGGCATCTCGCTCGCGTTCAATGTCCAGAACAAGACCGTCGTGCGCGCAAACCCAGATTCGACCGAGAATCTCGTCCCGCGCGGCCGATATGGCCGAGGCGCGCTCTCGTCGGACGCAGTTTTGGAATCCCAAGGCGCGAAACAGGCCAAGACAAAAGCCCAAGCAACGGCAGTGGACGACGACGATTTGGCGCTTGTGACGATGCCCCGCGGCAACTTTGGCTCGGTCCGCGCCACGGACGTGAGCGAGTTGAAGCAATACCACGAGGAATATGCCGCCGAAGATGTCTACTTCAACAGCCGCATTGACCTCGCGTCCATGGCCAAGACCAAGAACCCAAAGCTTGCCAACAAAGACAAGGTGTAGGAGAGGGGGCACCGTATTTAAATCACTCTGAGGTCGAGATCGTAGCAGGTCACCATTTGTTAAACCAACCATCACACTGTGTCAGAAAGCTTGATGTGACAGGTAACCATTTGTTAACCCAGTCTGCCTGTGTTTACTAATTGTTTCATTGAACGTGCCCCCATTCTGTTCACCCAGTGTGATTCATATCGGAAATATCAGTTATACTTAATCTATGGTCCTATTGCTGCTGGCACTGGACGCCACGTTGCTGGCCTCGGTCATCGTCCGAATCATACGCCTCCTGTTGGGCCTGGCTCTTGGCGGCTTCGGCGTCAAAGTCCGACAAGAAAGCTTCCTCGGCATCAGTGAGTCGCGAGACGGGTTTGGGAGCGGGGAAGATGGTCTTCAGGGTCCGCATTTGCTCGGGCGTGACAGTGTTGGGAAATTCGACCTTGAAGAGGATGACCAGCTGACCCTTCACGAATGGGTTGCCGTGTTGAGGCATGCCTTCGCCATGCACGGCCTTGAACTGGTTGGGCTTGATCACTTCGCCCGCGACAGACTTGACGTGCAAGTGGCGACCGTCCAAGTGTTCCACGATCGTTTCAAACCCACAGAGCGCTTCAACCAACGAGATCTTTTGCTCCATGATGAGGTTGCCGCCCTTGCGCTGAAAGACCGAATGCTCCTTCTCCTGGACGACAAATACAATGTCCCCGGCTTGGACCCCTGGTGCTTGGTCGGCTTCGCCCTTGAAAGTGATGCGCTGACCATGGCGCATGCCCTTTTCAATGTGCACTTCCAACACCTTGCGTTCCTTCGTGACCTTGTTGCCCTTGCACACCTTGCACCGATCAGCCTCGCGGATCGACTTGCCTTGGCCGCGGCAGTCGGGACACACCGATTGCACTTGTTGGACCATGCCAGGCGCGATCTGACGCAGCTGGACTCGCATGCCGCGACCGTTGCACGTATTACACGAGGTTTCGGCGCCTTCGGGGCCACCGCGGCCAGAGCAACCGCCGCACAAGACATCGCGGTTGACGGCAAGCTTGACCGTCTTGCCATTGTACAAGTCTTCCAAGGAAACTTTCAACGGGTGGGTCAAGTCTTCGCCCCGTTGAGGACCGCGTTGACGACCTCCACCACCAAACATTTGGGAAAAGATATCGGCGCCAGGGTGTCCGCCGCCACCACCTTGTTGGAGCCCTTCTTCGCCGTACTTGTCATACAGTTCACGTTTGTCGGGATCGGAAAGCGCTTCGTACGCGACAGTGATGTTCTTGAAGAGTTCAGGGTCGCCGCCCTTGTCGGGGTGGTTCTTCAAAGCCAACTTGCGGTAGGCCTTCTTGATATCGGCAGCACTGGCGTTTTTGGGGACCCCCAAGGTCTCGTAGAAGGAAGTGTTGTCGACAGGTTTGGACGGCCCACCGTGTCCATGTCCTTCGAATCCACCGCCGAAGAATGACTCAAAGCCGCCACCGCCGCCGCCGAACATCGCGAGATGGAAATGGAAAATGCGAGTGTCCCCAAGTGTACCGTAATTGCTTTATTGGGAGTTAAAGATTTCATACAAATGGGTTGCCTACGTTTTAGATAGTAAATACGGTATATGGTTTGAATCTCACCACAGACAGCATTTAAAACGTTTTAAACTGTTTGTGGTTGTGATCGCTGCTGAAAATTCCTTCGATTTCGACTGTCAATGTTTTTTATTGGTTTTTAATGCGATGATATTCTCCCAGGACCGCTCAACCACAGGTCTGGACCTCCTTCTGCCTGCGGTGACAAACATCCTCCATGCGCACATGCAACACAGGAATATTCATCCTAATCATATTAGCATCTTACGAAGACGAGAGGGTACTTAGTCATCCTTCTTGAAACGACGTTCCAGGAAGAGGAGGGGGTTTGGCAGGACCGCGGCGACGCCGACGCCGGAGGCAACACCTTGGATGTTGGCGAGCATGTCGAAGTAGTCGAAGGAGCGGCCGGTCCAACCTTGTACAAACTCGATCGCGACACCCAAGGCCACCAAAGCGAACGCCACTCGGTGGCGGGGGAGGGGCAGTTGCGTCCACCAGAACGCGAGGACCGCATACGCGAGCGAGTGCCCATACTTGTCTCCATGTTTGACGGGGATCTCAAAGGGCATGCGCGGCGTGAGCGAGAGGTAGAGGAGGAGGGTGATGCCGGCCCAGCCGACGGCGAGCCAGACGCGCGCGAGCAGCGGCATGTAAGATCACAAAAAAAAAGATAAAATAGACATGCTTTTTAGGTGGATTTCGTCGGATGGTTGGGATTGCCCATCGTAAAAAGACGCGGCGCGATGCTCATTGCCATGAGTTCCTGGAAGAGCAGCTTGCACGAATACGGAATATGCACTTGGGAGATCTGCGTCTTGTTCCGGCACGTGCGGCACTCGAACGTCATTTTGCGCAGATTCGCAATCGCAATGATGCCGCAGAGGTCGCACACGTGCACGCGGTACGCGTCCGAGTTGGCAAAGAGGCGATCCATCAAAAAGTTGGCCGATCCGTGCGAGATGAGGCAATCGCGCTCCATTTCCCCCATGCGGAGACCGCCTTCGCGGGCACGCCCTTCGAGCGGCTGCCGCGTGAGCATCGTCACAGGCCCGCGGGACCGCGAGTGGATCTTGTCGTCGACCATGTGCTTGAGACGCTGGTAAAAGGTTGGTCCGATAAAGATTTGCGCTTGGAGGCGGCGGCCCGTGTGGCCATTGTAGAGTACTTCGTTACCAAAGCGTTGGTACCTACCAAAACGTGACCAGGAATTCACAAAAGCAGTCCATACCCCAAGCTGTGCAACGTGTCGGAAATGGCCTGGACTGTCACGTCCGTAAACGGCGTCGCATCGCCTTCGTCGCCCGTTTGCGAACTCACTTTGCCCAAGAGACACTCGATCAAGTGCCCAATCGTCATACGAGACGGAATCGCATGGGGATTCACAATGATATCGGGCGTCACACCTGATCGACCAGCATGAGCACAATAACAAAAGACGCACACATGTCATCACCTTCGATCGTAAACGGCATGTCTTCTTGGCGATACGTCATTCCGATTGTCCCCTTTTGTCCGTGGCGCGAGGCAAACTTGTCTCCGATTTGGGGCACGCGGATGTTGCGAAAGCGAACTTTGGTAAACTTGAACCCTTCGGCGTTGGTGGTCAACATGACCGAATCGATGATCCCGTTTTCGTGCGTACGGAGCGTCGTCGACGCGTCACGCTTTTGGTGACGCGCCTCCAATCCGTTTTCATCGCTGCTCGGAAGTGGCGACGTCTTGCCAATGATGATGTCGCTGCCCGAGACACGCGTGCCGGGCGCGACGAGCCCATCTTGGTCCAACTTGTGGTACGAGCCATGTTTAAGGCGAAGGCACGTGGCGCGCGTGGGCTTTTCAAATTCTTCGCAATTCATAAAACCTGAGCCACCGCCAATGCCGTGGGGGGATTTGTTGCGTTCTTGGTCGACGTAGCAACGGTAAAAGGTCGAGCGGAAGAGACCTAGCGCAAGGAAAGAATAAAATCATCAAACAAGTGGCGAAACGGACCGCGATCGATGGCACTTTGATTCATAATGAGGGAATCTTCTTGGTTGTACCCCGTGTACGTGGCAATGCCAACAATGGCATTCACGCCACTGGGCAGTTCACGGAAATGCAAATATTCCATCGCGCGGGTCGTGACCAATGGCTTTTGGGGGTAGTTGAGGATGTTGGCCATCGTGTCCATGCGCGCGCGAAAGTTGGAACTGTAAATCCCCTGCATCCCCACATTAAAATAATATCTCACAATAAATAGAGATTGCATACCATGGCTTGCTTCCCCATGGCACTCTGGTATGTGTTACGGGGACTTTGGTTGTGGTCGGGAAAAGGAATGATGGACGCGCAAATGCCCAAAATCATCGACGGATGGATTTCACAATGCGTGTAGATCGACCGCGCATTTCTCAAATCCTTGGGTTCCATCGCAATCATGCACACTTCTTCTTCTTCCGTGTCGATCAACTCGACGACCCCTTCCGTGAGCAGATTTTGCCATCGGAATTGCGTGTGTTTGTGGTTCTGGAGCTTCACAACGTGCTGCTTTTGCAACAAGAGACGGTTGTTCTCGACGATAAACAACGGGCGACACACGCGACCGGCATCCGTGTAGATGCGCAATTCCTTTTGCATCAAATCGCGAATCACAGACACTTCCGCATCAATGTCCACGCATCTACACGACAACCATGAGACCACGAGAAAACGAAAATAACAAATAGGTACCGGCGCAGCGACCGAAGCGTCTTGACCAACTCGTTCGGTTCGCGATGCACCCCGACCCAGTTGCCGTTGACGAAAATCTTGGTTGCTTGCGGGATGATCTGCGGCTTGATTTCTTCCAAATTTTCCGTCGCCCATTCTTCCAAAAACGTCAAAATCGGCGCTTGCGGCGACCCGACGGAAATGTACGCCATGAGCGCCAAATTTTTCACGAGCCCGACGGCCTGGCCTTCGGGTGTCTCGGCGGGACAGATCATGCCCCAATGCGTGTTGTGGAGCTGGCGCGGCTTGGCTTGCTTGCCTTCGCGGCCGAGCGGCGTGTTGAGTCGACGCAAGTGCGACAGCGACGACGCGTACGTGAGCCGGTTCAAGACTTGCGAGACGCCGGCCTTGGACGCGGTCTTTTGCATGCCCCAGTTGCCCGTGGCCAAAGAATAGCGCAACCCGTTCGAGATGGTCTTGGACTTGATGGCCAAACTAAGCTGGAAATCGCGGCCCGCGTCGACACACTTTTGCAAGTAGCCCTTGACGTCCTTGGTCAACTTCTTGAACAAGACGCGGAAGAGACCGCCGAGCAGCGGTCCGGCCAAATCCAGCCGCTTGTTCCCGTAGTGATCGCGGTCGTCTTCGCCCAACCGACCGAGCGAACACATGAGCAATTTGTGCACAACGTAGCCGAGAAAGTACGCCTTCTTCGTTTCGTTGTGGTCTTCGACGCCGACGTGGGGCAGCATTTCCTTTTGCAAAATGTCTTGGGCGTAGCGCAACCGATCGGCCTTGGACACATTGATCGCCGAGCCACGCCGGCCAATGAAATCCAACGCGACTTCTTGCTCTTGGATCACAAACGCTTCTTCGAGCGACGGCTTGAAGCGCTCCATGAGCTCCACGTCCGAGAAATCGTAGCAAATGTGTTCCAGGATTTCGCGATCGGCCACAAACCTACAACAGATGAGCGGCAATTCGAGACATATCGACGTACCCAAGCGCGCGGAAAATGATTACGACAGGAATGTCCTGGCGAATGTACGGAATGACGGCGCGAATTTGGTGGCCCGAGACGGCCGATTTCCCGCCCGACTTGGCGTACATTTGGACGTACATGGTGGACGTGGGGCGGACGCCACGCTCGACGTGGCTGCGCGTTTCACACACCCACGAGTACTTGGAAATGCTCGACTTCTTGAAGCAGTACACGTGGTTGTTACTCATGCGTTCTTGGGCAATCAACACTTTTTCACTGCCGTTGATGATGAAGTACCCGCCTTGATCGTACACGCATTCGTTCAATTCGGTCAATTCCTTGTCCGACTTGTCTGTCAAGACACAATATTTGGAGCGCAACATGATGGGAATGCTGCCGATGAATTCCTTGGCAGTGTGTTCTTCCTCATACGGTTCCTGCTCTTCGATCGGGACCGTGCCTGCCTGGTATTTCTGGCATGTGACATCGACGTAGAGGGGCGCCGAATACGTCAAGTTCCGCAGACGGGCCTCGTGGGGGAACATGACGGACGTACTGCCGTCGCTTTCGGTCATGGTGCACTTACTCAGGTAGATCTGTCCGAATTGGATCTGGTAGATCGTGTCCATGACGCGGTTGTTCTTTTGCCCGGGGTTGTACTGCGCTTCGGGGGTGATGCGGATGGAGCGGGAGTCATCAATGAGTTCCTGCATTGTGTTCTGGATGAACTCATCGAACGAGTCGAGCTGTTGGCGCACAAGACCTTTCTCCTCAAAGTACGCGGAAATGACGGCCCAAGCATCCTCTTGGGACACACTCGAATCACTCGTGTAGTCCATGGCCAATTCCAAACTGCGGCGTTGCATTCCAGCCGAACAAAATACCTCTATCATTTGATAAAAAGGTGCATTTGGCTGGTGTTGCATTTGAAAACAGCCTCCGAAATCGGATACTATCCGGATAATACGCACCACTATCCGGTGGACACAAAGTGAACAGACAGCCAAACCTTCTCTATATTATTAAACTAACGGCACAGGTTCGCTTATTGCTGTTGGCACTGGACGCCGCGCTGCTGGCCACGGTCGTCGTCCGAGTCATACGCATCGCGTTGGGCTTGCTCTTGCGCGGCTTCGGCGTCAAAGTCCGAGAGGAAGGCTTCTTCGGCGTCGCTGAAGCGCTGGACGGGCGCGGGCATCTTGAAGATGGACGTCAAGACACGCGCTTGGTCAGGCGTGATGGTTGTGGGGAAGTCGACCTTGAAGAGGATGACCAGTTGACCCTTCACAAACGGGTTGCCGTGTTGGGGCATGCCTTCGCCATGCACGGCCTTGAACTGGTTGGGCTTGATCACCTCGCCCGCGACCGACTTGACGTGGACATGGCGACCGTCCAAGTGTTCCACGATCGTCTCAAACCCACAGAGCGCTTCGACCAACGAGATCTTTTTCTCCATGATGAGGTTGCCACCCTTGCGCTGAAAGACGGAATGTTCCTTTTCTTGGATGACAAAGATGATGTCTCCGGGAAGAACGCCAGGGGCTTGGTCGGCTTCGCCGCTAAACGTGATGCGTTGGCCGTTGCGCATGCCTTTCTCGATGTGCACTTCCAACACCTTGCGTTCCTTCGTGACCTTGTTGCCCTTGCACACCTTACACCGATCGGATTCGCGGATCGACTTGCCTTGGCCGCGGCAGTCGGGACACACCGATTGCACTTGTTGGACCATGCCAGGACCAATTTGACGGTGTTGGATGCGCATGCCGCGACCGTTGCACGTGTTGCACGTGGTTTCGGCGCCTTCGGGGCCACCGCGGCCAGAGCAGCCGCCGCACAAGACATCGCGGTTGACAGCGAGCTTGACCGTCTTGCCATTGTACAAGTCTTCCAAGGAGACCTTCAACGGGTGGGTCAAGTCTTCGCCGCGTTGAGGACCGCGAGGGCGTCCACCACCGCGACCACCAAACATTTGGGAAAAGATATCGGCACCAGGGTGTCCACCGCCGCCACCTTGTTGAAGTCCTTCTTCGCCGTATTGATCGTACAATTCACGCTTTTCGGGGTCCGAAAGCGCTTCGTAGGCGACCGTAATGTCCTTAAACTAATGCAAAGAGAGAGAGAGATGAGTCCATGCGGCAATGACACGAAGAACGTACCAATTCCGGATCACCGCCCTTGTCGGGGTGGTTCTTCAACGCGAGCTTGCGGTAGGCCTTCTTGATGTCGGCAGCGCTCGCATTTTTCGGGACGCCCAACGTCTCGTAGAAGGTGGTGTTGTCCACAGGCTTGGACGGACCGCCGTAACCACCATGGCCGTGGCCTTCGCCGCCGAAGAACGATTCAAAGCCGCCGCCGAACATGGTTCAAATTTCGTCGCCTTTGCAAAATGAAAAGACTGGTTGGTGGGCCAAATTCCACCAAGTGCGATTCGACTCGACATCGTACTTAATATAGGACTCTTGCGACACGCATGCCATTCTTTTTAATTGCATACAAATTCGAAGTGATGACGAACTCTGCAAAAACAATTATGGCGGTGAATTCGAAAGCCCAGCGATCGCCAATCCATATACATCGTACTTAAACAATGGTTCAATAGCATCATCATCGGCGGCCTGTGTCGCCTGCCTAGTTCGCGCGGCAGACGGCCGCAACCTTAGGCTCATTCCTAGAAGCATGGTCTCGCGTGAGGTTTTCCCTATTGCCAACGAACAATGAGGAAACAAGGAGGTCATCCCTGTGGCGAGTCCTTTCCAGCATGTCAAATTCGAATGTTGTTGTTGATTGTCCGGATAATGATGGTCTCCGGATAATATTGCCCGCGAACTCCGCCACTGCATTTTGGATCCCGCAGTTGCGGAAGACGAAGGACTTGAACGTCACCGGAAGCATGCAAAGTGCGATACAAGGTGAACTCATTGTGAGATGGGTCAATGGTAGATGCGAACACGATCGCGCCAAAGAGAGGCTGAGGGAGGCCTCGCAAAGATGCCACATCGGCAGTGACCGGCACTGCGAAAAGGTTAAACACGCGTGGTTTTCGGATGTTTTGCACGTGGTGTCCAATTTCCCAACTGAATGGCCAATTTGCGCGTGGTGGGGTGTATCACACGTGGCCGAATGGACTGTTTGAACGTGGTGCACGGTGAGAAACGACCACGCCCAACAGAGAGTTGGGGACGATATGGAACAGCATGATGGTGGAGAAAAGATAGGGCCCTCAATAGTATGTTCTCTCAGCTCACGTCATCGCGAAACCACAACACGAGGGGCCAGCCTGATGTGAGTTCTTGCTCAGTACTACGTAGTAAGTAAGATTCATTCTGAATTTGGGGGTTGCAGCTGGGAATAAAGTTTGAGTTTGCAGTGTGAATAAACCCACAGTCCAACTGCTGCAGTATATAACTGCGGTGAGATTTGTTGTGGTCGAATGGGAGCTGTGCCAGTAGTGGTGGATTCTGCAACCTAAGGGAGGCGAATCTGTATTTTTCACGACGGGGAATGGACAAGCCGACGCGGATAACCAAGTCGAACCATTACGGCGCTGGACAATCTTTGTACGGCCTCCACGCCACCGCCTCTGCATATGTAGGGTAGATATAAATCGACGAGATCCTCCATCTCCATCCTTCGACCATCGACGCCCGTCGATGGTTCGGGACTCATTCACTCTGCAACAGATCCCACCGCAGTAATATACTAGTATTGCAGTACTTGGACTATAGGTTTATCCATATTACAAACTCAAACTTTGTTCAAGTTGCAACCCCCAAATTCAGTAGTAATCTTACTGAGGAAGTTCTCACATCAGACTGGCGCCCCCGTGTTGAGGTTTCGAGAAAATGTGAGCAAGAAGGGCATGCTGTTGAGGATCGCTATCTCTCCTCATCTTTCCGGCAGTTCCATATCGCCGCCAACTCTCCGTTGGGCGATGCTGGTTTCTCAACCCCATCCTGAGGAAATCTTGGCTACCTGACAGGTTGACAACACAGTTACCTCGCCTCGAATCAACAAATTACTAGTACAGTACTGGTAGTATCGCCTGGTGAGCCAAGTACATGTAATTCTGTTCGTTTATATGCGTTTAGTATCTTGGGCCAGGATGATCGTACAAACCACAACAACTCCCCATGCATCGTCATCCTTGCGGAGGCAGCTCGATCCCGAAGAATTGCTGAACGACGTTACATTTAATGTTTATTGGCCACACGTTTCAGCCTATCAATATACAAGAGGCTCCATTTCAAAATCTCCGACAAGATGCATCCCCCCGACACAGGCACAAAGCAGACTGCTCGCATGCGCCAGCAAGGGCACCACCAATTTTAAGACCACTCGCATACAATATGTTATGGACGGCATCATGCACAGTCAATCTCCTTTCTGTGTTGAAGTCAAACGCCGCGCCGTGCACACGACCAGTACGTGCGTGGTCTAGTTTTTCGATTCAATATGACGACATTACACGTGGGAGTGAAATTCAAAGAGGCGAAACGCACGTGGCGAACTATTGAGATTGAACGAAACACGCGTGGAATATCATGATGAACTAATATGTGTCGAAAACCTTTGTTGGACCATGGGTCTCGAAGGACCACGCGTCAAACATCCTAAAACCACGTGAGAAAAAATCCACAGGTCGGCCGGTAGGTCGGGTGTGGATTTTTCACACGTGGTTTTTGGATGTTCCTCCAGATACGTAGGACCGGCGAAACGAGTCACTGCTGAAGTATTCCATCCAAGTAGTGTGATTTGATCGACCTCACAGCTGACCTTGCAAAATGTTGAGACATAACCCGTTGGGTGGTTCTTTGAGACAGAAAAGGGCGTCGTTTCTGGAACATTTTATCTCTCGGGGGCGACTTGGCCATCATTTCAGGATACACTTTGTGTGGTCCACATCTCTTGACAAAACAATGAATTACGGACACGCCTTGTCGATTTGCTAAGTCGTGGCGCGATGCAATTGAAAGACGGCGGCAATATCGAGGCGTTTTTCCTTGACGTTGCTGTCGCTGGCACCCTTGATGCCTCCAAAGGCCTGTTTGATGAGCGTGAATTTCTCCTTTTGAATCGTCACCACACGTTCTTCGATGCTGTTTTGAACGACGAATTTAAATACTTGGACCGGGTGCGTCTGGCCCAATCGAAAGACGCGGTCGATCGCTTGGTTTTCAATCGCCGTGTTCCACCATGGATCTACATTTTGTCTAAATCTATGCACGCCAGCATGTCCACATACCCAGCAAAAACACTTGCGAGGCCTCAGTGATATTCAACCCCATCGACCCGCTAGTCACATCAACGATCAGTGCCATTGGGACTAGTCATTACCATTTCAGCGACATGAGCAACACTGGAGCCGTGTCCGTCTCTTTAAACGTCTTCAAGTTCTGGTCTCGCGTCGCACGCGTCATGCTGCCATCGTATACAATGCTGGGGATGCCACGGGCGTCCAGGGCCTGCTTAGTGAGGGCCAACATCGACGTCCATTGACTAAAGACGACCGACTTCACGTGTTTCGGCGACGCACCAAGCAAGTGCACCAGCGCTTCCATCTTGGAACTGGGCACGACGTTAGTCACCAACAAGTTGTCGGTTGGGCCGACGGGGGCTTGCTTGTCCGTGACTAACTCGGCCGCGGAAATGACTTGACGGCAGAGAGGGCAATTGGGTTTTGTTTCCAATGCACACGAAATACACGGACGGCAATAAAAGTGGCGGCACATCGTAATGACCCTAGAGGGTAATATGGGCGTGACAAAAACAGGGATAAATATCAACGTACGCGTCCTTAAGTGGGTCCATGCATATGGCGCATTCTTCGCCGCTGTCGCAGGCCTCGCGCAAAATATCCACCAGTTGTTGGACCGATTCGGTGCTATAGTCCACGACAGACACCTCAGCCGTGGCTTTGGCCTG
Organism: Aphanomyces stellatus; assembly: GCA_009835185.1. Lineage (NCBI taxonomy): Eukaryota > Oomycota > Saprolegniomycetes > Saprolegniales > Verrucalvaceae > Aphanomyces > Aphanomyces stellatus. Next base: position 18,205 of record VJMH01005120.1, on the reverse strand, counting down.
CAACTTGGCCAAGTAGTGCGGTGGGCAGAGACTTGTGTGGTTGCACGTCTGACGCAGGCGCATCATCATTTCCAGCACCAGCGCATACTGCTTCTCAAATGTATTCGTGTCCAAGAGCCGCTGGATGTTGGCCTTGGCTGCATCTTCCAACCGATTGTATTGCTCGCGTTCGTCGGGCCGGAGTTCAATCGGGTACGAATAGACCGTGCACAACGGAAGTGTCACCATGAGCTGTCCATCGGCGTGTTTCATGGCTGATCACGTCATCAACAACGACCAATCTGTCTGACTTGCCTTTGGTGCGACGGAGCGCCACGTCTTTCATGAGGGCCTTGACGATCCGGATTCCCTCGGGCTCTTCTCGGCGCAGCGGTCTGCTTGCCATTCAATACTCGACTACGATAAAGTATTGCATACCGGCCAATGGCGCGCGTCCACCAATACCCGTCGTCAAAGGGTTTGTATCGGAGGAACGTGAGCAGCGCAGCCAAATCATCGATTTTATTGGTGATGGGTGTGCCACTGAGGACCCAACGACAGTCAGCATTGAGCAACGCGGCTGCTTTGAACATGTTGGTACTTTTGCTCTTGATCAAATGGCCTTCATCCAAAACCACCCGCCGCCACGCCGTAGATCGCAGCACGCCTTCGTGTTGGGCTTCCAAAGCAAGCGTCTAGCATCAAATGAATAAAAATATACCCCAGGCGATACCCCATAGGTGGTCACCACGACATCAAATGCTGCCGCGTCCGAGGCTTTTTTCAACCGAGTGTTGTTGTGGTGGACAAAGACGTGGAGCGCATCGGCGTCGAAATGGTCACTAGCTTGTTGGACCCAATTTTGAATCACCGAGAGCGGACAGATAATCAAAGTGGGAGTCGGTTTCTTGTCCGATGCAATATGAGTCAGCAGCGTCAGCGTCTTGCCCAGCCCCATCTAGGTCATTGAATAGAATGAAATATATCGCCCACAGTGGTCCTACGTCGTCGGCGAGAATGCCGCCGCGGCACAACACCGGCGCCATGGCTTGCTCGGTGCGCGTGGCTTCGTTCACGAAGTAGGGCTTCCCGGCGTAATCCTTGATGCTGCGCCAGAGCTGGACCGGCGGTCCGTCCGTCACAAGCGTCGGATTCTCGCGTTGGACGATCCATTGGAGCGCCTGGAGTTGATGGTGCAGCAGCGTTGCGCGGAGCGAGGACGGGAGTGCCGCAGACGGCAGCGGCGGCAGCTGCGCCACATCGACTTCGCCTGCAAAGAGCGAATCCTATCTCGTGCGATTGGGGTAAAGTGCATCAGAAGATACATGGAGCACCTTGTCGTCGAGCGAGAATCGACTGGTGCCTTTGCCTGCTTTGGCCAGCCCCGCGAGCGCCGGACCACTGGTCGCGAGCCCATAAGGCGAAAGTTCGCCCATGATGCGCTCCCGATTGTTCTCTTGGCCATACACAAGCAGTTGGATCGGCATTGTATATGTGCCAGGCGGTGCTACAGCGCATGAAACACAGACATAGTCGGTGTATAATGTACATGGGCAAATGCCTTCGACCGTCATGAGACCCGTGTCCAAGAGGGGCGCGCAGACTGCCGCCAACTCGCGCGGAACATGGCCAACCATCTCCCCTGCAAGATTGTGCACTGCAATGGCATTGCGGTCGTATGGGTTCCGAGGTTCCCGGACAAGGGAGACGGCTTCGCGGCGCCCGACGCGGCCGCGGTAGTGTTGGATGCCGACGATTTTGTTCTTGATGGCACCGAAAAACACATCTTCGACCGCTTGCGTCGCGTCCACGTCAATCGCGTCGGCTTCGTCGACGGCCTCCGATGATGCGGCATGATTGCCCAAGCCATAGCTCCCGAGGCTCTGGATCCCGCCTTTTGCAAGCATCGTGTTGATGTGATCGGGCACGGAGGGTGCCGTCAGATCCACGACAGCGGCTTTCTTTCCCTTGGCTCGTGCTCGGGGTCGCTTCAATGGAGCTGCGTTCTGGTTGTCTTCGTGGGATAAATCCAACGGTGATGTCGTCAAGTCGACCGTCGCCGCGACTCGCTTTCCTTTCCCTTTGGGTCGCTTCAGTGGCGCGTCATCGACATCCTCCGTCAAGTCCAATGTCACCACAGAGGCAGCATTGGCTCGTTTCACCGGTCCTACGACGAGTCAGTATCCTTGCGTCGCCGTATCTGGAGTACCGGTCATGGCCGACGCAACATCTTTGCGAGGTCTCCCTCTGCCTCTCTTTGGCGCGATCGCATTTGCATCTACCATTCACCTGTCTCACAATGAGTTCGCCATGTATCGCACCTTGCATGCTTCCGGTGACGTTCAAGTCCATCGTCGTCCGCCGCAACGGGCTCCAAAATCCAGCAGCGGAATTTCGGTCTTCGCGGGTAATTTTATCCGGAAACCATCATTATCCGGACATTCAACAACAAAACTCGAGTTTGACGTGATCTTTTCTCCAAGTCCTGTCGATATTTCGACTTCTACTCTGAACCCACATTCAACGTGCATTTTGCTGGCTAACTCACGGTGCAGTGACATCTCTCGCGGGGGGCTTGGACGGTGTCCGCCAGTCATTGTCATTGTTGGAGGATGTGGCTTGTCCCGAATCGCCCTGGCTGCTCGACTTGACTTTGTTTTTCGAAGTCGAGAAGCATATTGAAATTGGCGGGGTACCTGTGATATGCCGCGGCCATTGTCCTATCATGGGTGGGTGGATCAGTCATGGGCAGCAAAAGCAAGTCGCACAACTTTTGGTCGCCCCCTGTTTACAGCAATACCCTTCCTCCGCGCCAACGTGGATTCGTGTCGACCAAAACCACATCGAAGCAAACCCGAACGATGTCCACGTGACCCCATGCTTGCTTGGCCCATATTCGACACCACATCCAATGAATCCGATCGAATGGAGACACTGCAGCGTCTCGAGCGAGTCATGTTTGGTAGGTTACGCTGCTAGATATTCGCTTGTCATGGCAGCACGGACGCGAGCGTCGTGGACTTTGATGCAATAAAACAAGACAAATGGTGCCACGTGCGAAGGCAAAGTGACGCGTCGTGGCGTTTGAACCATGTGCCAAGCAGAGGGACGAAATCACGAGAAATGCCCGCTTGGTAGATTAAGCTGCTGAGCAGAGGCACGAAGTAGACGACCGAGAAACGTGCTTTGGTGGGGTCGTGCGAAATCAAACAGGACAATGTTCCCATAGTAAACGAACCAAGGGACGTCAATACACCATAGCAAGGCCTCATGGTGGATGGAGACTTGACAGAAGATCAAAAATGGCTTGCCGTCTCTGGGACATGACGATGTGAATCACATCGACCAATCACATCATGTGATTGGTCAGCAATCGCTGTGATTGGCTGAATAGTCTGTCCAATTGTCGACCGATTGTGACGATAGAATTAAGCCAACATCCAAAGTAATTGTGCGGCGATCTGGCCAGATTTCCTAATGAATTTAGGTCAATGGCAACTGACTTCGAGCCAGAACGCCTCATTGCCCAATGAAATGCCGAATGAAGACGTGCCCGACCACATTAACGTCAAATCCGAATGAAGTAAATCAATGTTGTCGATTTTCCGTCCAACAAACACGAAATCTTGCACCTTGAATGGCCAAAATGTGTCGTCGCCGGTTGTACAAGTAGTGATCAAATGATCAGTTTAGGTTCAAGCGGCTCTTCAGCTTGACAAAAGAAGAGAGTGAGCGGGGGCCATGGAGGCTGAAACTCGCACTGTCATACGGTTGAAAAGTCGTGCGAAAGACGTCGACGGTTCCATCCAGACCAAAAAAGAACAGTGACTCCATAGCATAAACACATTCGTTCTCGGTGAAGACGGTTTTTACCTGAGGCATTCCGATCAGTTGCTGGTGCGTGGCCTTCGGATGGGTCATGAAAACAAATACGCTTTTACCCGCTGCTGAATGGAAACTCGTTTCAAAGCAACATCGATGTGTGTGATGGTAATCGAAAGCTCTTGGTTTGCCGTCGACAAAGTTACGATGCGATGTGCCCGACTACGGCCCCATCAAAACTCACTTTTGGATTCGCCCTGCTCTCGGCGGTTGGAAATCATCAATTCGACTTCCGCCGAGAGCCTTCGGCAAACATTGCTATGAGGTCTTGCACTTGCAGCTGGTTGCTTGTGCGTTGAATTTCGGTCAAAGGAGAAGACCTTCTTTGAACGTTGATACAAAACCTCTATAAATAGAACCACACAGTAGTACCAATTTTCCAGGGAACTATTGAACTACTAGTAGATATTTAACATTACTGCTACTACTAGTATATACTACATCAACCAAGCATATGCGACATATTTTGTTACTACCTAGTACTCAACATATGTTTGATGCGCTATTTTGACCAATATATACGCTGGAGGGTCGTCAGCAGAATTTTGACTTTGTTTCAGTATGGCTTGCTCTGCCAAAACGCATGATGTCATGGAAGTGGTCGCTGTATCACAAAAAGATTAAAAATGGCATGGCACAGTGAATGAATTATATACAAATTGGTATAGAGTCCGACTTGGTTATTTTTATTTTCATGAAAAAGCGAGCCAACAATCCAAAACCCGACACCCTTTCCTCTCATTTTCAAATTTCCACGGCAATGGCAAGCCCGCGGTCCAAGTCGGAGATGAGTCCGAAGCGCAGCCCCATGGACGACATCAACGACGAGGACCAACTCATCCCCCGCCACCGCAGCTTGTCTCATTCCGACCATGTCCCCGGCGAGCACAAGCACGAACCGCTGCCAGAGCTGGACGCAGACACCGACGTCGAGATTGTCAAGCCCGCGAAGCCGCATCACCCGATCACGTACCGCCCCGACATTGACGGTCTCCGCTGCCTCGCGGTCGTGCCGGTCATCATCTTCCACGGGTACCCGGCCCTGCTTCCCGGCGGGTACATTGGCGTCGACATCTTCTTTGTCATCTCGGGGTACCTCATCTCGAGCATCCTCTTCAAGGAGCACGCGCGCGGTAAGTTTACGTACACGGATTTTTATTCGCGCCGCGTCCGCCGCATCTTCCCCACGCTCGTCTTGGTCTTGTCATTCACGCTCGTCGGTGCGTGCATGTGGCTCTACTCCAAGCACCTCAAGGCGTGCGCCGAGACGCTTCTCGCCGGCGGCTTTTTTGGTGCCAACATCCAACTCATGCTTCTCAAGCAAGCGTACGGCGATGCAACGTTGTCGGCCACGAACCCGCTGTTGCACCTCTGGTCCTTGGGCGTGGAAGAGCAATTCTACATCTTTTGGCCCATGTTTGCCTCCCTCGTCGTGCGCGTCCAGCCCAAATTCGCTGTCTTTCTCCAGCTGCTCATGATCGCCGCGAGCTTTGCGTGCAACATTGCGTTCCTCGGCTACCACGGCGACAACAAGTACTCGTTCTACTTTCCCCTCAGTCGCTTCTGGCAGATGGCGATCGGTGGCCTCTTGGCCTACATCAACCTGCCCAAGACCGATCTCCCGTGGAAGTCATCGACGGCGCCGACGCCGATCCGCTCGGCGGTCATTTCTTTCCTCGGCCTCGGCGCCATCGTCTACGCCATGTCCGTCTTGGACGAAACTGTCGCGTTTCCTGGCTACTGGGCACTCTGCCCCACGCTTGGCGCCGCGTGTTTGATTTTTGCTGGGCCGAACGCACCCTTCAACAAGTACATTTTGGGCACGACGCCTTTTATCTTTGTCGGCCAAGTCAGCTACGCGCTGTACCTCTGGCACTGGCCTCTGCTCGTCTTTGCCAAAGTCAAGTTTCCCAACGCTGCGCTTCGTCCATGGTACTACGAACCGTACGCGACGCTTGGCGCGGCCTTTCTCCTCTCCATCGCGACGCTCTATTTACTGGAAAACAACCTCCGCCGTCGCAAATCACCCATGGTCGTCCCCGTCCTCTCGTCCCTCCTCGTCGTCGTCTTGGCCGCCGCCGCCTTTGTTGACCAAGCGCCCGATGTCTTTTCGTCCCCCACTCGCATGGCCCTCTCGGCCGCCCACGCCAATAACGGCGCCATGGTCGTCCCTGAATCCGACCTCAACTGGAGCCAGCCGCCGCGCCTCGCCGAACCCACCGTCGCGAAAATCCGCGCCGCGTCGTCGGATCGCTTCGCCTCGTTTGGCTTTAATTTCACCGGCTGGACGCAGATCTCGGAGGATCCGATCGAACACTCGCTCAAAGTGCTCAACCAAAACGGCACAGGGCCAGCGGTGTTTGCGATGGGCGACTCCCATATTAGCATGACGGCCCCGCGCTTTGTCCGGCTCTTTGAGATTGCCCAGCAACAAAACAAATCATTTCCCGTCGTCTACCTCCGTGGTCGAAACGCCCAACTCCCCATGACCTGCACGGACGCGCACGACACCGACATGGCGTTTATCAAAAAAACCAAACCCAAGGTTGTCTTTTACAATGGCAATTGGATCCAATTTCTCCGCGGCGAAGGCACTGGCCCCAAGGCCGAGAATCCCAAATGCTGCCATTTTGACTACACACCCTGTCCGGAACAAAGCAAGGAAGACGTGATTGAGCTCGTGAATCGATTCCAAGCTGAAATGACCGACTTGGTGGCCTCTGGCATCAAAGTATTTGCGGCCACCGTCAATCCCGAAGGCGACGAATTCGATGGCTTCAACATGCTCAACGGCGACACCATCGGCGCCATCGCGCCCATCAAGCGATCGACTTTCCGGAAGAAGTATGAATTTACAATCTCGTTGATCGAAAAGGCCATCAAGGCGGCCAATGCAACGCTGATTGATTTTTCCGACAACCAATGCATGAACGATGTGTGCGAAGTCGTGTCGACCCGCGAAGGCGAGCCTGTGTTTGTCGACCGCAACCACATTCGGCCGTATTTTGTGCGCAATTACCTCACAAGCATCGATCAAATTGTAGAAGCAGCCCTAAATTAAGTGCAATTAGATCGAATCCTTGTCATCTCGTCGTGATGCCGACCAAGTTCCAATCGAGTCGCTTTTTTTTCGGACGAACCGTGAGGTCGACCAATCCTTTTTCTCGCACATTGAAGTCACACTGAGCCAGCTGTCTCCTTGGTCGCAAAATTATAGTTCTGATCCGGTGCTGTTTGCCCGGTTCATGACGATTGCCCAAGGAGCGTAGCCCAAGAAGGGTGCTGATCGCAGCCCATACGTTCCAATCCATGACGACAGCACAAGGGCACTTGATATTCGTGCTAATCGTAGCCCCAGTTTGTAAAATGCCAACTTCGCAACATGAGAGCATGGAGACAGAGATTGCGATTGCAAAACACAGGTGCGGCACACAACCACCATTACATCGCGTATCCATGGACGTTTCTCTGCCGTGAGAAACAGTCAAATTAGCCATTTGGATACTGTGCCGTACAAAATAGTATGTAAATGTCGAAATTCTGAAATATATTATATATTATATATTCTTCGTCTTACAAAAATCAAGATAGATCCTTTCTTTGATATAAAATTCACTCGATTTGACAAACAGATTTGACAAACACACTCATTTTCTCAGCCAATCACGACCTGCCTTGCCACTTGACTTCAATATGCCGCAACAAAATTGGATATTTCCGCGTGAGTAATCGAGTCCAACGAGACCCTTCTGTTTGGGTGTTGTCGACACAGCAGTGGTCCAAGCATTTCGAGTTTCGCCCCAACGACAGCATGGATGCCACCAGCGGCCTTTCACACGTCCGGCCGTCTGCTCACTTTGAAGCGCTTGCAGAGGCCCCCGATGACTCGAAGCGGACATCAATTGCAGCCTTGGAACCCGTGGTACCGCACCACCCCATCAAGTATCGCCCTGACATTGATGGCCTCCGCTGCCTCGCTGTAGTCCCTGTCGTGATCTTCCATGCATATCCAACGCTCCTCCCCGGTGGCTTTGTCGGGGTCGACATCTTCTTTGTCATCTCCGGCTACCTCATTTCGAGCATCCTCTACAAGGAGCACAAGCGCGGCTCGTTCACGTACATGGATTTCTACTCGCGCCGCGTCCGTCGTATCTTTCCTGCCCTCGTCTTGGTGTTGGCGTTCACGTTGACCTGCGCGTGTCTCTGGCTCTTGGCAAAACCGCTCAAGGCGTGCGCGGCCACGATGGTCGCCGGGGGCTTTTTCAGTGCCAACGTCCAACTCATGCTGCTCGAACAAGCGTACGGCGACGCAACGCTGGCAGGCAACAACCCGCTCTTGCATTTGTGGTCCTTGGGCGTCGAAGAGCAATTTTACATCTTTTGGCCCATGTTTGCATCCATCGTGAGTCGATGCCGTCCTCGCGTCGCCGTCATTCTCCAACTGATTGTAATTATCGCCAGCTTTCTCTGCAACATTGCGTTCCTCGGCTTTCATGGTGACAACAAATACTCGTTCTATTTCCCCTTGAGCCGGTTTTGGCAGATGGCGATCGGGGGCCTCTTGGCGTATATCAACGTCCCCTCGACGGAACTCAAGCCTATGAACCCATCGACGCTCCTCTCGGCCGTTCTATCCTTGGCAGGATTAGCTTCTATCATTGTCGCGATGGCTCTATTGGATGAAACGATGGCTTTCCCAGGCTACTGGTCACTCTTGCCCACCCTTGGCGCCGCGACTTTGATCTACGCTGGTCCATCGACCCCATTCAACAAGTACATCTTGGGCTCGGCGCCATTTGTGTACATTGGTCAAATTAGTTACGCGCTCTATCTCTGGCACTGGCCACTCCTCGTCTTTGCCAAAGTCCAATTTCCCAACGAGCACATTCGACCTTGGTATTACCAGCCATATGCTATGGCTATGGCTTCGCTTTTGCTCAGCGTCGCAACACTCCATTGTCTGGAAAACCACCTCCGTCGCCGCAAATCGCCCTTTGTCGTACCAACCCTCAGTGGCTGCATGGTCGTTCTTCTGGTCGTCGGCGTCTTGGTCTTCAAGTTCCCCGACACATTTTCAACCCCATCGCGACTCGTCCAAGCTGCCACTACAATAAAAAGTGACGTCGACGACGAACACAACTGGAGCCAGCCGCCCCGTCGTAGCGAACCCACCGTCGCCAAGATCCGCGCCGCGTCGTCGGAGCGAGGCGACACGTTTGGCTTTAATTTCACCGGCTGGACGCAGATCTCGGAGGATCCGATCGAACACTCGCTCAAAGTGCTCAACCAAAACGGCACAGGGCCAGCGGTGTTTGCTATGGGCGACTCCCATATTAGCATGACGGCCCCGCGCTTTGTTCGGCTCTTTGAGATTGCCCAGCAACAAAACAAATCATTTCCCGTCGTCTACCTCCGTGGCCGCAGCGCCCAACTCCCCATGACATGCACGGACGCGCACGACACCGACATGGCGTTTATCAAAAAAACCAAACCCAAGGTCGTCTTTTACAATGGCAATTGGATCCAATTTCTCCGCGGCGAAGGCACTGGCCCCAAGGCCGAGAATCCCAAATGCTGCCATTTTGACTACACACCCTGTCCGGAACAAAGCAAGGAAGACGTGATTGAGCTCGTAAACCGATTCCAAGCTGAAATGACCGACTTGGTGGCCTCTGGCATCAAAGTATTTGCGGCCACCGTCAATCCCGAAGGCGACGAATTCGATGGCTTCAAGATGCTCAACGGTGACAGCGTCGGTGCTGTTGCGCCCGTGAGTCGATCGGCCTTCCGGAAGAAGTATGAATTTACAATCTCGTTGATCGAAAAGGCCATCAAGGCGGCCAATGCAACGCTGATTGATTTTTCCGACAACCAATGCATGAACGATGTGTGCGAAGTCGTGTCGACCCGCGAAGGCGAGCCTGTGTTTGTCGACCGCAACCACATTCGGCCGTATTTTGCGCGCAATTACCTCACAAGCATCGACCCGATTATTCAAGCAGCGCTGGCTTAAGTCAAAATATGAATCGAATTGTTCTTCTTGGTATTTGGGGATTGTCAATTCTCGGTCCTTTTTTATGGGGCAACAATTCTGTGTGTTTGAGTTGCTGGATGAGAGACACGTGGTGTCAAATAGGAGGACCTCCAACCTCGACCTCTCGTACTTCAATTCGCAGACATCACTTCATCGTCGTGCAGTTCAAAATCCAGATTTTCGCCCATACTTCGACGCATTTGTCTTTGTATTATGCGCACCTAAATGCTCCAATGTTTCTACATTGGGGCAAACTGTTCGATGCGAGGCAACGAGTCCGTTGCCAGTTAGTTGTTCGAGTTGCAAAATTGAATTATTAGCACCCTTGCAGGGCTTGTCCTATCGCAGATTCCAACATTGTACTCTTAGTCAAGGAAGGCAACGATGTCATGACTCCACACTGTCCTGGCAATCAGTAGTGATTAATTTTGGGGTAACGTTAATTAAGGTTGGCTTCAAATAATACTGCATGTTTTCGATGCGCCACTTTCGACACAAAATCAGCTTGGCAATAGTCAAGTCGAAAACGATGCTACATTAAATTCATGGGAGAAGATCCAAATGTCCTGCGAGAGACGTGTGTTTCAGCACGTTCAAAAAGCCAAGCGGACTCGCCGGGATGGCAGCACTAATTGATCCACAAGTGCTGGAGAATATTTCGTTCGTCAGTCTCAATAACGCATCAAGTCGCGAAAGCTGAACGATTCAACTTGATGCGAACACAAAGCAACAAGGGCCGCCGCCCCAGTAAGTGTCATTTCAGTGCCATCCAAAACAATGTGGCGCAATGTCGGTACTTTTCGTACCTTTTTAGCCGAACACATACCCAGCATCGACAATTGCCTGATCAATTCAACGATTCAAGTGCGGTGCCAACAATACCATCAGCCAAGTCGGTGCAATTCTCGACTTCCAAGAAGCAAGAGTCCACGACCAATGATGTCAACGAGGCAGTTTGGAGCGAGTTTGCTAACGCCACAACGACATCAGTGTCCATACTGCAGTGGTAAAACGTTAATTCCGGCGCTTGAGATCCAGTCAGTTTTTCAAATATAGCTTCGACTCCGCTATCTAAAAGATTCCCGCCATCAAATTTCAAGCTTTTCAGATTTCGCGGCAGGGTTGTAAGTGTCAATTGGCCAAGTCCATGGATGGTTATATGCGTCAACGAGCTGGATTCAGATATCGCGCGATAGATTTGGAGACGTTTCCCCCAATTCCTCCATGCTATACAAGTCGAAGCCAAAGGAACGTGCAGGACGATGAGTGAGCCATGCGAGGAATGGGTCAACTATTCCGTCTGACGTTTTTAGCGAGCAAATTACTTCCAATTCCGTGATCGAGGAGCTGGCAATGAATTCCTTGGCGGGGGTTAGGTTGTTAGTGTTGTTGCACATTGGCCATATCCAAACAGACTTCAGCGTCGTCATGCGTGGAAAGACGTCCACGAGCGGCGGGCATTCATAGCACCATAGCAAATTCAATACAGGCAATCGACAGAGCATTTCGTACCATTCACGTATGGGCATACCAATGTCTCGTCTCCAATATGTCAACAGCCACATATGAACATACACGGTGGCGCTGGGACTCATAGTTTGGCCCAGCCATGCCAGGTTCCACATGTCGTACAATTCGATGCGATGGTACAGTTTGATGATGCTTGGATGTGGATGTTCTTGTCGACGTCTTGACGAAGCGACAGATTGGGCCAGAGATCCTCGGGAGGCAACGAAGCCGAGAGAGCGACAAGATGGCCAAGGTCGCCCACGGCGTTTTTTAGCTCCAGTAGACCCCCGTAAAATATTTAACCAACAGTTGCATTACAAGTACGACCCGCCTCGGGTCTGTGGCTGCTTCCCACACATGCAAACCCCAATTCGGTCTACTTCTGCATCGCGCCAACGACAGGCTTCTTCGCACCTTCCTCACGGCCCTCTACCCCAATCTCGTCACCAACTTTTTGCGCTTTGCCGCAAATGTGGATCCATCGAGACCTAGTTCCTCCACGCAATGGGGGTTCCAAAGCAGAAACTGCATCCATCATGTTTGTCTGTCCATTTCACCCTCGTCCAGTATGCTTGCGACGTTCTCTTCGTCGACACCAGACGTCACATTCTCCAAAGCCATCTTCGAGTGTCGGCCAACATCCTGATATTGTACATCTGGTTGTGCCTCGCTCAGACACGACGAAATGAATGCCTCTGCAATTATCTCTCGCGGCAGCGCCAAGTATTCACTCTCCTCAACTACTTACTACCCCCATGACGCATCAAAGTATTTATCATTCATCGATCTCTTGATGGGACAACATGTGGACTTGCTTTTGCCACCCCAAACGCGAGTCATTGGCACACATATGGAGGCAAGTATGAAGCCTGTGCCAACACCAACCGCACCATCTCGGGCAGTAGGTGGGCGCAGCGCGATATGGGTGCTCGCCAGTCCAGTGGTTGTCGTGGTCCCGGTCGTGTCGCAAACGATACCGCACCCAAGCCTGCAAAGTGATTCTCGTGTGGCGGCCCTCGTCTCATTCGTGACTGCCCGAATCGCTCCAAGATCAACTCCATTATGCAGCGGGTCTCACTGTTGCCATCGGACTCCAGTGGTACAGTCGCCGCCGAGGTCAATGACGTTGTGTCGGTAGACGCCGTGCTCCTGGATACGGGGGCCGACACGTCAGTCGTCAATTACAGTCTTGTTTATGCTCTTCGTGCTTCTGGTGGCATCACCCGTCGTCCAGTCATTGTTTCGAACCATTCATGGGCGAACCAGTATTTGTTCGTGACTGTGTGGTACTTGACAAGGTGGTGTTGACGACCTCGGCAGGGCCATTGCTCTTACGCAGCCTGTCGGCTTGGGTAGTCGACGACGCACTGGCAGGTCCAGGGCTTATTATCTCTTGGCCCGTCATGGAAACGCTTGGTTATTCTTTGGATGATATCTTTGTCAGGGCGCGAAATCGTCAAGCCGAATGGGATTTGGACTCGCCGGCAGCTGTGATTGCGAGTGTGGCATGTGTCCCCGCCCATCCCGTCCCTCCATTGTCTGCTGTCCCATTGTCGTGCGCGTCACCACGCCCTCATGAATTGACTTCTGTGGATTCTCAGCCTCTTACCCAGCCTGGCACGCTGCATTGGTCCTCGTTGGATCTTTCTGGTGGTTACGATCATGTCCCTTTGGCTGCATCAGCGCCATATTTTACATTGTCTGATGATGACATTGAGATGGATGAAGGTGAAGATGTTAACGTCGCTTCCCCCAACGGTCTCAAGCGACCGCGCCGCTGTTGAGGCGTTACATCGCGAACGCGTGGTGGTGACCGAACGCAATGGTCTTGCCGCCGTCTCTTTGGAGCATTTGCGCGCGATCCTTTTTCAATACGTGGATGTATTCCGTCTCAACTTTGGTCGCGATCCACCCGTAATAGTTCCCCCATTGGAAGTGCGCGTTTCGCATGACTGTTGACCTGCGCTCAGTGAATTCTCGCATTGAGCTCTGCAATGGCCCATGCCTCTGCTAGAAGTCGCCCTGGGTTTTCTCGTTGGAGGTCGTTTCTATTTTGCATTGGATTGGTTTCTCGGTTACTGGCAGCTCCTGCTCGCCCCCAAAAGCCAAGAGTTGTTCACGATTATGACGCACCGCGGCATGATGTCCTCCACGCGAGTGTACATGGGCGGCTCGAACAGCGTCGGCTACTGCCAGTCGTGTGTGGAATTGATTTTCAACGACGAGTTGTACCGTGGTATTCTTGGCAAGACGACGTTTTGAGCTATGCCGCCACGGAGGAAAAGTTGTTGGACATCCTGGAGTCTGTGCTACGTGCATGCGCCTCCAGCGGCCTCACATTGCACCCAAACAAGTGCTCGTTTTTTTAACCAAAGTTAAGTGGTGCGGCAAAATTATTTCGGCTGATGGAAATAGTCATTGCCCCGAACGAGTTGGCGGTCTTGTGGACATGGCGCCACTGACGTGCCAGCTGCAGCAATTCCTCTGTTGCGCGAACTGGATGCGTTCAAGTGTCCCTGGTTTTGCATCCTTGGTTACCCCATTGAAGGCTGTTTTGGATGTGGCGGCGTCTGTCTCAAGTCGTCGTCGATTGACACTCGACATGGTGTTGTCTCTGGCTTGGTGTGGATCCCCGACGGTGCGAAGTCGATCCAGCTTCGTCATATGGTTGTCGCTCATGCTCATCTGTCTGGTCATCGTGCGGCATCGTCTACGGCCTCATCGTTGTGTTCTTGGTGCATGTGGTCTACATGTGGTCTACTCTGGCTCATGACGTTGTTTCATTCGTTTGCATTGCATCTGTGTGTCTGGTCCCGCGTCCCCTTGGTGAACAACTGCATGCCACCAAGCCCAACGAGCTCCTGCACGTGAATTGTGATCTTGAGGTTTTGCTCGGGCTCAAGGTGCTCCATCAGGCGCGACAGACTGGCAATGCCGTTGAGGGCTAACCAAGGGCAAAATCTCGGTGGCCTGTTGGCTATTCGATCGAGTCGGACGTCAGTACTGATGGGCTCTTGATGAGCTGAACGAGACGCCGGCGTACAAATAAGTCTTGCGGCGAGACACCATCTTGGAAGAAAAGGATCAAACTACCGAGACGGGCGCGCAAAGCTCTCGACAATATTCCATGCTCGTTTGGCTCTGGTACTAGTGGCCATTTGCAGCGTCCAAATGGCCTCACAAAAGACGTCGACTTTTGCGCCCTCGAGGTAGTCGTGGTCAGTCTTTTCTCGGGTCTAAAGTGGCGTAGTGCCATCGAACATTTGACCTACCCGACCACTAGTTTGGGAAATGAGATTTGAGAGTCGAATATGACATGCCGATCGAGCAGAGTTTGAACGATTTTATTGGTCATTCATTTATTTTCTTCTCAGCTTGGAGTGATTGGCGCTTTAGTGTGACAGGAATTGGAACATCCTTCTATCGGGCTTGTTTTTATCATCGAGATGGCACGTTGCGGTTCCGCGAATCCTTTTGTAGCACTTGCTTGCGATGTTAATGTGGCAAGGCAACGTAGTTGTTCCCACCAAGTGATCTGCAACTAACAGGCAACTGTCAATGGTGTGTGGGACAACCTTGTACAACGTGGAGCTGGACATCGATTGGACCATGACACGACATT
Source organism: Aphanomyces stellatus (assembly GCA_009835185.1). Lineage (NCBI taxonomy): Eukaryota > Oomycota > Saprolegniomycetes > Saprolegniales > Verrucalvaceae > Aphanomyces > Aphanomyces stellatus. The sequence continues at coordinate 3,179 of VJMH01005120.1, read as the reverse complement.
TGCCAGCGTACTTTGGTAAACTACTTCCCTCCGAAGTAATAAGGGAAACCATATTGGCTGTCGTTCAAGCTGTGGATGTGTGCAAGTGATAAAGTTGGTGATGGCACTCACGAACCCGCCCACGACTGAACAAGCCCGTGAAGCCATCGCACAGCTCGGTGGCAAAGGGTTGAGTGACGCGATGAAGGTTCAGAGAACGACGGAAGAATTCGTAGGTCGGACATGGCGAAATTATATTGGAAAATGTATGCGGAAATATTACTGTGGAATTTAATAGTTTCTAATACAAATTCCAATATGTTTTGGCATAGTTATCGTTTCCGACGTGACAAGATTGAGGCATTCCCCACTGACGGTGAAAATGCATCACAACAAAAATTGAACGCCTCCAAACCTGCAACAATCGATACCAATTGGATCACACAGGATCAAATGTTTCGAAACTCCCACCAGCAGCTTGAAATTGTCTCGACGAAACCATGGCCCAAAACGTGTTCGCTGCACGCGACTTAGTGTTGGCCATCACAAGCTACCAAGACGGCCTCGTTCATGACTTTTTGCCTTTCATAGCTTTGCGGGATTTCAAAACGAGTCTCTCCACTTGTGGTTCGCGCCAGGCCCAGCGAGATACTTTGGCCGCTGCGACTCGTGTTGTCGAAGTGTGGCTGGACCACAGTCCCATCGACCGACTTCATCTTCTACTGGAGACGTTGCCCCATATGGAGTTTCCAGCGTTGATGTGTGGGTTGTATGGCGGTCGAATCGACCTCCTCGCGTGTTTGTTTGCCCAGAAGCCAAGTCTGCGGGGCTTGAGTGGATTTGATTTCTTTGCACTGGGTAGTGGTGGGTCACTCGCTACGATTCAATACCTCGAAGTAGAAGACCTCCGTGTCGACTGTGCTTTGATGTATGCCGCTCAAGCAGGACACGAAAAAGTAGTCAAGTACTTGTGGGCACGCCATTCCAGCAACCGCGAACTTATGGGTCTGGCATTGACCATGGCTGCGGCTGAAAACCAAGATGCGATCGTTCGGTTCTTGTTTCCGTCCTGTGAATCTGAAAGCGTCCTGATTGCCCTCGGCTCGATGGCGCAACTGCAGCAGCTGGAGACGGTCCTCTTGATCCTGCGTCGCAGCTCGCCAGCGACCAAGAAGGCGTGGAGCGCAGCGGCACTTGGAGCCTGTGCTCGACATGGATTTGAAGACATGGTGACAGCAATACTACACGACGGACACTTTGCACACCTGTGTTCAGATGACGTAACGGCGACGGCATCGGCAGGCTACCTTGGCATTCTCCAAGCCCTGCATGAGGCACGTCTTAGCACCGAGGATCACGAGAGTGCCGTCAATGCTGCTGCCTGGCAACAAGGATGGAGCTACGCCATGCCCACATTGGTTCGAACCAATCGACTCGACATGATGCAGTGGTTTGTATCGACCCAACTGCCACCAACACGGTCACTTCAAGAGTGCTTTGAACATGCCATGAAGGTTGCACTAAAGCTTAAAAAACGAGATGTGATCGAGTGGCTCGTGGGGCAATTTGGTGAGTTTGCCAACCTCGAGTAGCGTCATAACTAGTAGTATGCTTAAGGAAGCAACAAAACGAGGAACTTTCTCATTGGAAAAAAGTACACCACGTGCGTCGATCGTGGATCCCCTATGTAGCGCGTACCAACGAGTCATAAAACGGATGAACAACATTGATGTACCACCTCGTGTCCGATCTTGAGCTATAGTGCAACCACTGAGCCACATTCCTAATCAAAAAAGGACGCATCAAGAACTCCTACCCCTAAACCTTCTCTACGAGAAGAATACAGGACCAGCTTGACAAAAATCTATCAATTGGTCGATAACATATTATTCGCCACCGCGGTTATACACTCAGTGGTACTTGTATTTGCTGCTTCAAACTACAGACTGAGTTATACCACTACACTTAACAACTAGAAAGTGCTTATTTTCCCTGTGCCTGCAGTTGGCCGCATAAATACCTTTCCCAGCAGGGACCAATAGTTAGTGTGACTTCAGTCGACAAAAGGCGTTTTAGTTAGTCAACAAACGTCACTAACTAACCACGGCACGCGTTAACCCGCGTTTTAGTGTGGAGAGGTCAGCAATTTGTAAACTATTGAACCATTTTCACAAAACCAGACCGTAACCTTTATAATTTATATCTAATACTCTCATACATGATATTTTTTGCTGGTAAATGGCGTCCGCCTTCGTGCAACCACGAAACGTTTCCTTTCAGTCTCTCTCTCAAGGGGTGCACGTGCATTTTGGGCATCATACTATTTCGAACCATTACGGACTTCTTCACCACCTCCAAGCGTCGTCAACATCAACAACGGAAGGGCAATTGTGTGCAACCACAGAAATTAAGCCACGTAATCTCAGATTGGTTGTGCGAGATACTGTGGCCTTGTGACATGATGGTTTCGATATGTATAGTTGTCGCCAATGTAGTCAAGTCCAATAAGATCACACTCGTACGACAAACTGCCTGTTGAAGCAGTGCATTCATAGCGTACGATGTAGCGTCACATTGGTGGACAACTTCAGCTTCACGCCTCGAGTGCGCCCTTGCGGTGGCAATTGGCGCGAGACCGCTGGTTGTTGACTGCAATATCCCGAATGAATGTATGAGCTTGAGAATATGTTTGAATGAATGAAGGCAATATCCCGAATGAATGTATGAGCTTGAGAATATGTTTGAATGAATGAAGGTATATATTCAGGGTGCAGATTATTGGTGGATTATCAGTATCCGGTTTGTCCGGAAACTTGGCACCACTCAGGAGGTTCCCACCTGCCAGGGGGCCCACCTGCAATATCCAAAGCATGCGCCAAAGGCATGAAGCACGCCCGTGACTCTAGGGCGCGATGCGTTGCCTTTCCGGTTGCAGTCCGCTCGAGTCCAAACAAAAATTGTACCGGAGGCACATCAAATTGCACACAAATCGTAAAATTTCGTTGAAGTCATAGGATTAGTGTGTGTTTTAGTCACGTTAACGTTAGTTAGACACTGTCCATAAGACTATGCCTTGTCAGATCGTGGTATTCTTTCTAGGCACAATGTCTCATACTCATTCGCTTCCTCGAATGACCTCGCTACATATACTGTATTGTCCCTATCATTTTTACACTATTTTATATGTCTACGTGGCCCAA
>VJMH01005119.1:0-36222 GCA_009835185.1 Aphanomyces stellatus | reverse complement strand
GCATGCAAATCTCTCTTGGGCGCTCAACTTGGGTGAAGCAATATCCAAGAGGCTTTCACAGTATGGCTTGTGTGGGAGAATCACAGGTACCAAATCTTGTCAAAGCATGGAATCGCCGCGATTTTGGTGCCCTGGATTGGTGGCGGACAACTGTACCGAGAAGAATAGTCAATCCAATCAATGAGCTCAGCGAATTCGGGCGCCTACAAGGCACGCACGAAGAGGACAACATTTCTGGTTGCTTGACCCATGTCTTGAAGTACGTGTGCAAATTCATCGACCCGAGGTACTAGGCCACCCGCAAGAAGACATCATTCATTGGGCAACCTAATATGATGGTGTAAGGGCCAGAGCAGCACGAACCGTTGTCAAAGTTGGTCCTTGTGGTCAAGTGCATGGGGCCTTTTACGCCGGTGATGGAAATCTCCCCGATCTCTACAACCGTCGTCGTAGCCATCATGAAGCCTGGACGACGAGCAACATTAACGATCCCAGCAAGCCACACAACATGCGTGTGGAACGCAACATATTTCTTGCTCATTGTCACCTCGACGGGTACATGGCAACCAATTACGCTATGGCATCCTCACCACATTCACCAAGGCATATCTCTTCAAGCCAGATGCCAACAACACCCTCTTGATTTATCAGTCATTTTTAATCCTATATATTTTATACTATAACCAAGATAAAGTATTCATTCTCACGTGACAATCACTCTCAGTACGATGGGCGCGAGAAATCTCACCGACGTCGACATCCTGCGGGAAGTCCTCCTCAAGAGCAATGGAAGTTTCATGACGCGTCTACTCAATGGATTTTGTGGCTATCTAGCCGTGGCTATCTAGCCACAAAATATGGCTGCGACGAGACCACCATTCGGATTTCAAGTACATCCAAGATTGCAAATCTGACGTCTTACCTCTCCCACGGCGGACGATGGTCGAGGACATTCAGGAAACTCTTGTGCACATCAGGAGACGCATATACCAAGAAGAAAAAGCCAGTGACGATATGGCAGCATTCTTGACCGATTTTATCTTCGACTCGGCTTTTCAACCTTGTGATGGGGCTTCATTGATATTGCCACCCAATGTCCAATTTTTATGTTGGGGTGAGCGAGAGGATGGACCAACTTGTCAACTTGGACACGATACATTCTACGATAATATAATCTAACGTATGCATGCTGGGCCACAACAATAGTCGTGACCGTGCAATGTTATCTCGCGCTTCGTGAAGTGATGAATATCTGCAAAGCATAACATGAAAACCTTTTTTGTCCATATGTAAAACAGTCGTACGTGATGGAGGATTATAAACTGGGTCAAATTACTCCTTGAGAATTTACAGGCATTCTCTTTGTTTCCAATCATTTCTTTTTAATATTGATATTGAATTCAATATTCTAAAAAATATTTATTCCAAATATGTAATTAGAGGTTCTTCAGTTATAATTGAATATTTATATATGTATAATTAGATGTTCTTCAGTTAAAATTTAATATTTTAATATTTAATTTTTACGAATTAGAGGTTCTTCAGTTAAAATTTAATATTTTAATGTTTAATTTTTACGAATTAGAGGTTCTTCAGTTAAAATTTAATATTTTAATGTTTAATTTTAATTTTTACGAATTAGATTAAAATTTAATATTTTAATGTTTAATTTTTACGAATTAGAGGTTCTTCAGTTAACATTAAATATTTTAATGTTTAATTTTTACTACAGTTAAAATTGAATATTTAATGTTTAATTTTTACGAATTAGAGGTTCTTCAGTTAACATTAAATATTTTAATGTTTAATTTTTACTACAGTTAAAATTGAATATTTTAATGTCTATTTTTTACTGAAGAACCTCTAATTATACATATTAGGAATTGTACTAAACTGATGCATCAGTCTTTATGATCAAATTGTTAGACGGCCCCCGCTGGCGTTTGAATTGCTCCCAAAACTCGAGTAGTTGGTGTTTGCAGAGCGTCCACAATTTCGATTGTCGATCGTTCGACGGCGCTTTTGTCGTTTTATTGTGTCTTTTCCGCTTGTTCTTTGGATGCAAAAATCCATCACCAATAACGGAGCGTGCTTCTTCACTAGGCCGTTGACACCCTCACACGAACTGATTAAGTTGGATACCCAGGGAAAGCACCCGGAGGAAATTGTAAAATACCAACACCAATTACAGTCAGAAGCACGGAAACAAGCTGTCATCGGCGGAGCCGTTCCTTGAAAAATAGGACGCCGAGGAGGCACTACGAAATGGGATTGAGGAAGGCACCGAGGCTGACTTCGAGTATGTAGCTTGCGTGAATGGCCCAAACGGTATGACGTGTATAGATGCCAACGCAAATGGCAGTGGTGCTGTAAAGGACAATGTTTGACAAGCTCCATGTCTGGGCAAAGAAGGTTTTGTGCTGGTCCTAGTCGACGAGTATGACAAGTGTGTACAGATATGTCCACGCGAATCGATGGAGGACAATTTGTACAGCCGGAGCAGTGCTAAGCTGGTTGTAATACTCTGGGAGGATGCCATAGAATGAAAATGCTGCGAGCCCAAAGAGGGTCCGAAAGAGGACATGGCGTGCGATTGATCAAGCGTCCTTACAATGCACGAGGATTGAAAATGAATGTTTGCTGTTTGATATCCACCTTTGAAATGCGAGAGTTGACACTCAAATTTTATCACAAACTCCGATCGTTCGAATTGGGTCGAGTCCACACACTATATCGCGCGAGACCAATGAAATACTAGTATCTCAGTAATTGGACGGTATATAAACTGAGTTATCGGATGCGAAGTATATATTGGCTGCAAGCGCAAATACTTTGCTGGGGCCTTCATGTTACCCAGTTAATATTCTATCCAAAAGGGACTGGATAAGTCACCACTGGTCTGCTGTGGAATCGCAGTTATTGAACTTGCACAACAGAAAGCTTCAACGTACGACTACCATTAAGTTACTGGATTGTCCACTTCCCGGTGTGCCACGGTTCTACAATGTTCACGTCCATCCGCAAAAAGTATTGCAAAGTATCTTTGCAGTAATGATACCGGATGAGTCTGAAGACACGTGATCTTTCTATAATAAAGGTTGCTACGCCAAAGCCAACAATGCAGGTGGTCTGTCAACCCTTGCTTTTTTATTCGTTTTCGCGCTTCCATTTCTTCCCCATAAAATTGTTGTATTCGCCTAATGTTATGCAAATTCATACTAGTACTTTTGTATGCAAAAAGAGTAATTTTTAGAGGTGATACATTTAAATGACCATTTGTACTTGTCGCTACATTTTTATCTCCACTCTAATTCCCACATCGACGTGAGTCATGGCGATTCCCGAAGCTCCAAAGGAGACGGATTTTGACGATGCTTGTGGGACTAAGACGCATTGGAAGGAAGTTTGTCAGTGTTATCCAGGAAATTTCTACCGGTGCTCACATAGTTGCTATTAATATTACTAGTTCTTGAATTTGTTTACAACAACCGGTGAAATTCATGTTTTCACGACACGTCATCTTAGTTCAGCCGGTCGATTTGTTATTTCTTTCATGGTCAAATCAATGCGCGGTCCTCGGCTTTGATATACAGTCTCATGGTCAATACTGAAGTACGTTTTCAAACATTCTCGAATATATATTACTACGTAGTACTATCACAACAAGAGGAACGCAAATTGGTAATCATTCTTGTGTAGGAGAGTCCCCGTCGGTGAACGCACCTCTTCCATGACAGGAGTTGTGGGGGATTCCAATTCAAACAAGACATCAATCGTCGATCGCTCGTCGTCATCATTCGCCTTCTCTACGAATTGTTTCGATGCCGTAAAGCTATCGGCGATAAAGATGATCATAGAGATCCAGAGGAAAACAAAGCCAATCAATTTCGTCATCGAGCACGACTCGTGGTAAACAAACACACCCAAGAGGAATTGAATCGTGGGCGAGACGTTTGAAATGATCCCAATGCCGCTCAAATGTGCCGTTTGGATTGCGACTATGAAGAGAAGCAGCGGCACGATGGTCAAAACACCCGTGCCAGCCAACAGTACATCCGTTGTGACGTCGATGTGGGCAAACGCACCCCTTTTTTGTGCTTCCAATACGATCAATCCTGCAATGCAAAACGGAAACAAGATCCCCGACTCCATGGCGAGGCCATGCAAGGGTGTCAATGGGGCGCGTTTCTTCACAAGACCGTAGACGCCGTCGCACAAGCTGAGCAAGACGGCGACCCACGGAAAACGACCGTAGGCCACAGTAAAAATGCCAACACCCATCAAGGTCAAAGCGACAGACACAAGCTGCCACCGGCGAAGGCGTTCGTTGAGGAAGACCATGCCAAGGAGACAAAACGTGATCGGATTGAGGAAAGCGCCAAGGCTGACTTCGAGGATGTAGCCAGCGTGGATAGCCCACACAGTGAGGAGCGTACTGCTGCCGAGGCAGGCCGCCGAGGTACCGTATAGAATCACGTTGGAAAATGTCCACGCCTGGGCAACGAATGCTTTGTGCTGGCGAAGAACCAGAATCATGGAAACAGAGGACACAAAGGTCCAAGCAAATCGGTGGAGGCCAATTTGGATGACTGGGACAGCGGTGAGCTGGTTGTAGTACACGGGAACAAATCCGTAGATTGAAAATGCAGTCAGCCCAAAGAGCGTGCCCATCGAAGACATGATGAACGGCATTGCACGAACGAATGCGCGGCAATGTGCGAGGATCGAAAGTGAATCTTCTTTGGTATCGACGGATTCCAGATTCGTTGAACTTGGGATGGTTTTTTAGTGTTGTCGAACGTGGGTGTCTGAAAGAACAGCAACAGCAGTAGATCGTGACAAAAATATTGTCGTGTGTGCGTTGTACACACCAACATTCGACAAATATTCCATCGCCATACTCGCGATTTATGCCGTGCTTCGCTCGAGGGCGTGGGAATTGGTTGAGTGGTTTTTCAAGCCTTTCCGTGATTCTTAATATTATTCTCGGTTATTTCGACTGTTTGGCTGTAACCAATTCGACTTGAGGTTTCAGTCAATCGGATATCCTTAATTTATGGGTTTCAGCCAATCGCCGTTCGAATTGATACGCATAAGGCAGAAGGATACACGGCAGATAGTTCCACACATTTCGCGCTGCGGGATCGCTGATGTTGAACTTGCAACCCAATGCAAAACATTGAGCTCGTCATTGCAGTCAATTTTTCTGTCTGGAATAAAATTCGAATTGCTCTAGACATATTATTAACCAACAAAAATAAAGGTGTCGGGACGCATGCTGTCACAACTGACAGTCAGATGCAATCAATGCAATTATTGCATTCAATGGATGCTTGGGGCTGTGACCTATAATTCTCACTGCAAAAAAGACAACCAAAACAAAATCAGAGAATACCTCACAAACATCCGCAACCACATTCTGCGCTTTCCCACGATGGTTTTCTATCACTCTTGCATTAAATAATATAACACAATTTCCTAAAATCAAATTACTGGAAAACCATGTACACGTGGTGGATCTTCTTATGCGGCATGGTCCTTGTCGGCGACGACAGTTCTTCCATGATGGGAGTGGTTGGGGATTCCAGTTCGTACAGTACATCGATCGTGGAGCGCTCGATTTCGTCTTCCTGGTATGCTGTAGCATCCTTCATCGCAAAGAAACTGTCGGCAACAAAGACGAGCATGGAAACCCAGAGGAAAACAAATCCGACCAACTTGGTCGTGGAGCACGACTCGTGGTAAACAAACACGCCCAAGAGGAACTGAATCGTAGGCGAAAGGTTCGAAATGAGGCCAATGCCATAGAGCGGTGTCTTTTGCAAAGCGACGACCAAAAGCAAGAGCGGAACAATCGTCATGACCCCCGTGCCAGCCAACAGGAAATCCGTTTGGAGGTCGATGTGGGTAAACACACCCATGCCTTGCACTTCCAGAACGATCAAACCCACAATGCAAAACGGAAACAAGATCCCCGACTCCATTGCGAGGCCATGCAGCGGCGTTAATGGGGCGGCTTTTTTGACCAGATTGTAGACACCATCGCACGTCGTGAGTAGAATCGCAACCCACGGAAAACGACCGTACGCAACTGTGAAGATGCCAACACCGATGGTGGTCAAAATGACTGCGATGGCTTGCCAGCGACGAAGGCGTTCTTTCAGACAGACGAGGCCACTAAGGACACACGTAATTGGGTTGAGGAAGGCGCCAAGACTGACTTCGAGGATATAACCAGACTGGATGGCCCAGACGGTGACGAGCGTACTGACTCCGAGAGATGCGGCAGACGTCCCCAAGAGAATGACGTTGGATCGGGTCATCGCGTGGGCAAAGAAGGTTTTGCGTTGGCCAAGGATACACACGAGGCAGCTGGTGTAGACAAAGGTCCAAACAAAGCGATGGAGGCCAACTTGGATGACTGGCACATCGTTGAGCTGGTTGTAGTACACGGGAACGATACCAAAGAGGGAAAACGCAGTGAACCCAAAGAGGGGACCGATCGAAGTCATGGTGTTTGCTCTGTGACTCGTTGGTTGATTTTAAGAAACTGTGCTATGTGGTCGTGGGGAATCCAATTGTGGTGTTTGACAGATGGGTTTGTCGCACGGAGTTGAACGTGTTGAAAGAGTCTAGTTGTCTGCGTGAGGCCAGTCGAGTTGCAGCTGGATCGGTTTAAGACGAGAAACAGAAATATTTGTAAACGACTCCGCGCGTGCTCTCTTTACTTGCACTGATATGTGAATAAAATACAACTTGCATATGAGTTGTAGCAACGACTGACCCACAGCTGGAAATGCACTCTTCGATATCTTTCACGCATACGTCGTGAACGTGCGCCTTTAAACCATGGCAATTCGTAGCTGTTCCCAAGGTGTGCCCATGAAACATTCGTTTTGGAATTTTCCGTTTTTCTCGAATGCTTGAAAAGTGCTGTGTTGCCGCAGAGTGGTATTTGCAACCCAACGCGAATGTGCTGTTGAGTTTTAAATTGGACGTTTCTATTGTATACTGAGATCCAAGCAAATATCAACACTGAGGCACCTCCGAGTTCCATCCTTCGCATGAGTTTTGGTCTGTCGAGTGTTCATTCTCACCAGGAATAGTGTTACTCCAACGTTGAGTTGTGCTCATGGATCCAAACCACCCCACTGGTGGATGTGGCGTCCTGCCCGAGCTAACGTGAGCGCTCCCTCACACTATGTATGTGCATTCTCAAAATCAAGTGAAAATAATGTTTTTAGGATGCGGGGCATCTCAAAGTATTGTTTTGGCACGACATGATATACCTCCTAAGGAATTTTCCTCGACCTATGGAAAAATAATGTGCATGTGACGAATACTACTTGCATATTCTAAAGCAAATAATCACCTATCGTCTCAAGCAAGTTTCAAATCCCGACAAAATATGACTTGTGTGTCGTTTTGAAGGATATGGCGCTTGGTGGTGGAATCATTTCTTCCACAATGGGGATAATTGGGGATTCAAGGTCATGGAGTACATCGATCGTCGAACTTTTGCTGTCGGTCACTTTGATGCGCCGGGGGCCCATGAATACAAGCATCGAAACCCAAAGAAAGGCAAACCCAATCAACTTGGTCGATGAACACGGTTCGTGAAACACAAAAGTACCCAAGAGAAACTGAACCGTGGGCGAGAGGGTTGAAATAAACCCGATGCCATACAAAGGGGTCTGCTGGAGGGCAGCGACCAACAACAAAAGAGGTACGATTGTTACTGCCCCCGAGCCAACCAAAAGAAGGTCTATTTTGAGGTCCCCGAGGGCTAACACCTCCGTGCCTTGCATCTAGAACACGATCAACCCCGCGATGCAAAATGGAAACAAAATCGCCGACTCCACTGTCAATCCATGCAAGGGAGTCAACGGGGCGCGATTCATGACGAAGGCATAGACCACGTCGGAGAAACTGAGCAAAACAGCAACCCATGGAAAATGACCATAAGCCACCGTGAAGATTCCTATAGTGGACAAGACAACTCACAAGTGATTTGAGCTCGAATTGAGCGTTGATTGGACAAGCATGTGAACATGCCTAAATATGTTTTATAGTCCATTTGGAACATTCACGTAAGTTTCGACATGCATTCTTTCCGGAATGCAAGAGAAAATCATCATGTCTGTGTTGCGAAAGGATGTTTCTGCGATTTCGAGTATTTCGAAATTCAACATTGTCGAAATGAGCAATAAAATACCAAACTACTTCGAAGTATAAAAGTATTGCCAAACATAACATTTGGGGGGTCGATTATCGAATCGCCTTGACAGGATTGCGTTTGTATTGCCTTGATGAAAACTCTTCAAATGACACATTATGGTCGATTCGAAGATTGCTTAATTTCATTTGGTCGATTCTATCGACAACAACGAATTGCAAATCAAAAGACATATTTTTCACACACACAAAACATTCGCGTTACGACATATATATGAGTGAAATTGCCACAACACCGTTTTTCCGATTAACCGTGAAATATACACTAATGAGCCAGTCAATTGCCAGGAAACTGTATTTCGACGTAATGTGGCATTGTTTTAACTCATAGTAACCAGTAATATTAATTACTGGCTACTTCAATCGATGAATTCTTTAAAAATATCATCAAGTGAATGTGCTGCGTGAGTAAGTTCCCCATTATTTTTGCCACCGCGTCAAAACTACTTTCAAAGCTTACGAGCAAATCCACGTGGTTATTGATGTTGTTCGGTGATCCACACTTCGTGCACCACGTGCGCATGCATGTTTGGGCTCGTCGTGTTGACCTCGGCATCTTTGGAGCAATAGCTTGGCCCTATCAACTGTGACGCTTGACGTTTACAGTTCTGGTTGCTCACTCGCGACGCTCTGAGGTATTTGCACGCCAGTAAGTTGATTCCATTACTCCCAAAAGGAGAATTTCTGTTTGAAAATGGCCAATTGGGGGAACAAATACACATTATAGAGCCAATGGGAGACCACCACTCGATCAGTCCTTTATTCACAAGCGCATCCGATCCAACTAAACTCGCGGCAAACGTCGACGATGTATCGTCTAGGGCCAAGTCGGTCGAGACGGACAACTTGAATGCGCACCACGGCGGTATTATGCACTTGAATTTGTGCCGGGTATCGGGCAACAATGCTACCCTGCGCCCCATACCCGTAGGGGAAAGTATGAACGATATCACATCGGATCAGTGGACTGAGCAGTGTGAAACAAGCGGCGCTTGAGGCCATGTCCATCGATTGCTGTAACGACGCAACGTCAGTTTTGTGTGTGTTTTGTATACTTCGAATTATTTGCCACCCCACCCATCGACGCTATGTGAAAAATCTGGTCGCATCGACGCAATATTTGAGCCACTGCGCGTATTATTAATAAAGTGTGGACGCACAAGGGAAAGGAATACTAGATCTATTGTTATTGGACAAATAATGATGCCTTGTTCTCCAATAAAATTCGTTTTGTTAATCAGTTGTATTGAATACGGTGATCGAGCGCAATTTGATTGGTTTATTATTGAGGAAATAATTGTTTTGCGTTGCGTCAAATGGGTGAGGTTGCACTGACTTTGAACGCTCTTCGCTGCTTTGGAACTCACGTAGTGTTCGATATTGCGTCGCATCGGTGGACACTATGTGATCTACCAGGGTATATGTGGCTCATACTACTTGTAGTATTACCATGGTAAATAAATTTAATTATCGATACAAATATCAAGTATGTATTAGAAATATTAATAAAAATACATAATTTTATCCGGAAAAACGATCAAAATAAACTCACAACGGTGAGCAAAATGTCTTGTGAATGTATTGTGTGTGCTTTACAGTTGCTGACTTGGATACATTTGGTTTAAACACAATGCCAAATTGTGCAGTGCAGTCATTCCTGGACGTGTCGACACGCTAGATGCTTGACTTTCGTTTGAATTTCCAACGCGAGTAAATTTACAGATGGAAGTTCAGTGTACAAATGTCCAAGAGTATTTTTGACAGATATGTGACACAAACATTAACACGTGGTGCCCCAGCCATCGGATTGACACATAGTGGACGGGAATACCTTGAACAGACTGGTCACGACGGTTGCCAAGACACATCCAAAGCAGAGGAGGAGCGTGAGCATGGCCATGACGGGCTGTTGGCCGCCATACGCGCGCATGAATCGAATGTGGTACTTTTGATTCGGAAGCAAAACCAAGAACGCACAGGCTGATACGTACAACGCGTAGCCAATGCAGAGGGGCGTGGCGACGCGGTGGCGGGCAGTGGCCGAGTCGTCCCCGTCTGGCACGTCAAACTGACTTACAATCGCAGTCCCGAGGAAGGGCGTAAACATATACGCAATATTGGCCATGGTCGTGAGCATGCCATACGTAATCCCTTCCTTGCCGTCGGTTGTGAGTTCCAAGAAGGCCAAACATGGCAAAAAATCGACGGCGCCTTGGGGCGCGGCGCAAACGACGCCCATAATCAATGTCATCCACTCGTTTCGGACGACGTTGTATATCGTGACGAAATCCACGGTCGCTCCCAAAACGACTTGCACGACAACCAAGAGCGCGAGGACAGACCGCCAGCCCCAATCCCGCGCGACGTGGCTGACAAACCAAAGGCCAGCGCAGGAAGAGACGGCGCCCGCGACGTTCATCCAACGGTTGTGTTGGGGACTAACGTGGGCCCAGTCGTATTTGACGACGGGCGTGGCCACAACCGAGAGCACGGACGTAAACAAATTGAAGCCAAAGGCAAAAAGCATGGTTTGCCACATGGGGCGGACTTGGACAATGTCCCAAAATTCGCCGAGGTATTGCGGGCAGTTGATGGTTGGGTGCGTGGCTTCGTGCAGCAAACACGTGATCAGCGGTACCAAGAGCACGACGTGCGTCGCGAGGAGGGCAAAGTACGCGTTGACTGATACGCCCCAGGTGTAGTCGCCGCCATAGACCTTGGCATTCAAGAGCAACGCAACGAGGGCTTGGGCCACGCCCGTGCCAATGTTGCGCGCCATGTACATGTAGGCGAGTAAGCGACCGCGAGTCGGATCGGGTTCGGCTTCCGAGAGCTCGACGACCATGGCATCGGCCGCGACAATCGCAAGGACGTAAAAGACAGTGATGATGCCGCAAAGGGTGGACACGAGGAGGCCATGGTCTTGGGGGTTGCCTGAGTTGGTCGAATTGGATGGCTGGGGGGTGTTGGGGGGAACGTACGGTCGTCCGTGGCGCATCGTCGCCAGCACTACAAGCAATATTGCACAGCACGACCAGCCGAGAATCATCCACGATTTGCGCCGGTAGCCCCAAATAGGAAAACAGTCGGAGAGGATGCCAAACACAACTTTGCAGCTCCATGCGATGGTCGTGAATGCCCCAATGAGATTCGACTGCGGCGGGACCATGTGAAAATAATTGGTAAACAGGGGCTCCGTGAAACTCGAGAACGATTGGTAGAGCAGCCCAAGGACAAAGTATTGCAAATAGAGACCCATGACCGTGTTGGATTTGTACAACGAGGGGTTCTCAGACACATGGGGGGGTTGAAACGCAAGATCCATACTTACTTGCCGCGCCGGCGTGTGGAGAGTAAATGTCTTGAGCGCGTCAAAGCTTACGGGCATGGAGAATTGAAAAATGGGAATATAGACGACGCATTCGTATCAACACGCGACAGACGCTTTCCTGGCCCGAGCCTTCAGAAAGATCAAACATAGAACACCGAAGTTATTATGTAGGTCTATAATAGAAGGGCCGATTGACTTTTGAATGAGTGCACATGTACCACTGTACCCAGGTACTCAATGATTGATGTGTCCCACAAAACAACAATACAGATACGATCAGTTGGAGATTCTGTGGAGACAGGCATTACCATCAAAATCCGAGACATTGTACGGGGCGACTGACTTGTGGACATTGAGGACGTACGGCTTCATTAGTAGTGTTTCACCTTGCACTTTACTCCCAGAATTTATGTGTTGGTGTCGAAACGACATGCCACGAGGAATTTAATTCTTGCATGTCGATTTTCTACAAGAATATTCTGGTGGATACAAAATAGATTCAGATTCGAAAAAATCGTACAATGTTGCTTGGGTAATTGTTTGGGTGGCGACTATGAGAAGAGACATGGGTAGTCTAAAAGGCAGTCTTCAGGTCACACTCTACTGGACGGGGTCTACCGGTTCTTTTGGCTCAGTGGAGCGTCCATTAGTACATCTCGACTCAATTCTGGCCTTGTGAGGGGGGTAAATTGGTATTAGGTATAGAATACGCTGGATGTCACCACACTGGTGCCATCAGTTGATATCAATTCGTACGATATTTGGAAGGCGTGGTATCCTCGTTGATCCTACGTGATGGTATATTTTTAAAAAAGTTGTTTATTCATGTAAAAGCAGTGCGAAAAGAGTGATTGAGCTGAACAACCCAAAGTCTCACTCACAGAGGTCGAAGGCAACGAGAATACATCTGGGCATCATTTATCCAAATTAACCCAAAATAAACTGGAATTCCGTGTGCCGATGGAGAATTCAAACGGCAATTCACCCGTCTAAATAGTTTCCTTTGGAACACAATACATCTTGAGAAATTGTCAAAAGGATACAAGAATTATTGTCAAATTTCATTGTAGCAACTAATATACTTGTATAAATAGTTCGGACAGAAAGTATTGAAATAAACAGGTAAACCTCACCAATACACAAAAATATATATCGAGAGACACTCTTAACATAATCAATGCATTAATATATACGCTTTGGTACTGCAATCGTTAATAAATGTATAGTACTTTACAATATTGAACGTTTTTTCAGGTTGCCTTCGCTTCGATTTCAAAACTGGTTCTTTATAAACTGCGATATTAAAATTTCGTACTTGCTTTGCTATATATACTTCTCCAAGCAGATGAAATGTATTTGGGGAACATTTAAGCGTGAGTGTGGCATTGAAAAATGCCACATTCTTAAGTTGAAAGATTAAAGACAAAGCACAGAGAATGTATACAGGGACGTTATATGTACACCTTGGTCAAACTCTCTCAAGTTTTCACTGTTGTTCGCATTGAGTGCACGAAATGTTGTAGGCTAAGTTGCATTCTATAGACATTTCATTTTGCACTTGTTCGTTTATATCCACACAAAAATGATACCAGTTGTCCATTAGTCGTAACACTTATTTTGCACTGCCGAGATTTATGGATAGCGTCAAGGGATGCCGAGCCTATCTGTATTTGTGGATGATAGTTAGACAACGTGTGGAAATGAATCCTATTAGTTATTTCCCGATGGGGGGAGTGTATATCACTCGTATACCCACGCTAGAAGAACCTCCTTGGAGCCGTCCTCCAACGTGCACTGGCGACCTGCTTGGACCCAACTTTCGACAATTGGCGCGGTCCCGATGCGTCAATCGGCTACGAGCGTCTCTGTGGCCTGCTTGTCCTCCACTGGCCGGAACTCACTCGCCGGTATCCCGAGCACCTCGGCGCGAAACCGACGGATTCAACCGTCCTGGTCCACGGCTCAGCCCAAGCGCCCGAAACAACCCGTGCGACTGCAATGACGCTAACGGACAACTGCCCTCCGCGCCACTCGCGTCGAGATGATGGCTACGGTCAACACGACCGCCGTGCCGACCGCCATGGTCGTCGTGACTGGCGTGCCGAGCGCGAACAGCGCAGTGCCGAATGCGATGAGCGTGGCACTAGTGTCTACTCCGAGCAAGCGACACACAGTCTTTGACTGCACCAAGCTATCGCGCGCGTTTCACTCGGACGCAATCCGCAAGGACTTTGTCTTGCCCAAGGGATGGATGGCCGTCCCACCCGAGCGACTCCCACCACCCGGCGCTGCCAGCAGTGGCCGACGCTCTCATGGTCATGGCAGTGAGTACTCCCACCCTACAAGTGCAACTACGACCGTGGCGGTGCCGCGACGTCGGCTGAATTGACGGCGATCTTGGACGCCATCAAGAGCATCGGCGGGGTTCCGGCCAAGGTGGTTAGTTTAAAGGCCACGACCTCAGCTACTCCCACGACGGCCTGACCTATTGCTACGCCACTTGCTACGCTCAAGGCCCTACGGTGGCCCCTACCAAGGCTACACCGGCAATTATGGCGCCTCCCGCCAACCCTACCACGACGATCGACGCGACTGTAGTCAGTCTCGTCCACGTGGTAGCAGCGGCTCACGCGAGCGCTCCCACGGTCGCGACCCGAACCGCGATTCCCGCGGCGGGAGCTACGATGTTTGGGGCGACCCCAACGGCCCTCCCACAAGCGACTGGCGCAGTCGCAGCCGCAGTCGCAGCCGCAGCCAAAATTCGAACGACCGGTCCAACTGTTGTCGTAGTGGCCCTTGCCGCTCCGAAAATGTTCGTGAAACCGACTCTCGTGGTTACTCTTGTATGTACACAAAGCAGTCGGCTTTACAGCCTCGACTCTCGAACAAGTCGGCGTCATCGCCTCGGCTCGAGTCATCACATGTTCAACACAAACATATTTCGTTCTCGGGGCTACAACAGTCTTTCGACTCGTCGAGAATACAAGATATTCTATCAACGCTTCTGCAGGACTTTCGTCGGCAGTATGACTCGCTCGATCATTTTCTATCGCGATCACTCGTACACACGGTCACTGGCTGGGCACTTCAAGTGTCCATGACCAGCCCGATCATTCACCAACGATCTGAGTCCCGTCGATGGGCGGTCGACAGTGGTGCCTCCAAGCACTCAGCTTTTCTTTGCGAGTGGTTAATTTCATACGAACCTCACTCGTCGATCGCCGGTGCGGCCGATGGCCACCCGATCCAAGTTGTCGGTCGCGCCATCTAGTCGCTGGCACAGACGGTCTTCAACTCGCTATACATCGCAGACTTACACTTCAACCTCTTCTCGGTTGGATGCGCCGTCCCCGTGGATAGACATCGCATTGTCTCGATCGACACCCAACGAGTGGACGCTCGCCACCTACGATGACGAGTTCCATGCCCTCTACGAGGAGCGATCGGGGTTGTATGTCATTCCAACACTATCATCTCCACCGTCGATCGGATCGAACACGACTGTCCTCGCGACGAAGTCGAGCACCCTACGAACGATTCAATGGCACCATCGTCTTGGCCACACGAGTCACGACAAGCTACGCATATTGCGGTGTCACTCGAACCACTTTGACTTCCTAATCTCACGGCAAGCCATCACGGCTCCTGCCTCGTGCGACACCTGTCTAAGGTCGAAGTCGAAAGTCCTTCCCTTTTCAAAACACAAACTTCCCAAGACGTCGAGGCCACTTAAACGTATGCACTCTCTGACATCTTGGGTCCGATCAATATACGGCACTCCTTGACCCTCATGAATGCCTACACGCCGACACAGAACCTTGTGGCCGAGCGTCGCATGGGCATGATCGTCACCATCGCGAGATCCATGCTCCTAAATGGCAACATACCGCAATTCCTTTGGGGAAGCCGTCTCTCATGCAGTATTCCAAATGAATAGTCTGCCGTCGTCCACCCTTGGTCGCGACACACTCTATCGTCTGTGGCACCAATGCCAACCAGACTATGCTCAACTTCGTGTGTTTTTGTTGTGTGGCTTATGCCCAAGTCAACCTACTACTACGTGGGAACAAGATGTCCCCGTGAGGCATGCTCTGCATGTACCTTGGCTTACCCGAGACAACTCGTGGGTACAAGCTTCTCAACATCAATACGCACTATGTGCTGACAAGTCGTGATGTGACCTTCGTCAAACATCAATTTCCCCTCCTTGAAACAGTCGAGGGAATCGAACGACTGAGAGACGAACAACCACATCGTAATTGCTTTACTGTGGACAAGCCGCCGCCACCAACACACCTGCGTCGCCGCCGATTCTTCGGGAGGCAGCGACGTCGACTCCTCTACCTCGATAGGGAAGGCATAACACCGTGGATCAATGGACACGGTCTGGCAAGTCCCCGTAGTGCTCGACGCACCGGGCGCCAACGATGAATCACATTCGGGAGGCACTTCTTCTTCGGGAGGCTTTCGCTCTTTTACATTCTGCAAGAATGTCAAAAACACTCGAGAGCGCGATAGTCGCTCTAGTTCACCTCCGACGCTTAAGCGTCGTCGACCGGTCACGTTTAACTCCACGGTGGACACCGACCCCGTGCCGTGTGCATCCTTCCACGAGAGTACAAGTTGTCTTTCTCTGGCGTGCGACGACAGCGGCCGAGAAGCGCTTGGCGATGATTAAGTGTGCGATTGATGTTTGGGAAGAGATGCCCCGTGACATCATCTCTCGTTCATTTGAGAAGGCTTTGCCAAACATTCATGTTTTGTAATTATCATTGGGTCATGTTGATATATTCTGTGACCTGTGACCGTCGCACTCGTATGTGATTTTCATTGGTGCTATTTTGTCCAATCGGTGTTGCTTATTCTCCTTGATATATAAAGAAAAAATTTCGGCTGGAAATGATGTTCAATAATATTTTTCTCCATTCAGATTTTAAGATAACTTTGGAGTACCACAAGGTGAGTTTCACCGTCGTTCACTTGAACGTCGGTGCAACTCCATCTGACAGTCGGCCAGCGTTCACTCCCCTCCACATTCTCCTCGCCCTCTGGGACAAAGCGCCTGTCGATGAACCAACCATCACAAACAGGCAATTAAAGCATCCACCAAGCAGCAGTGGCTCGAAGCCATGATGCTCGAATTGGCCGCTCACGAGGCCAACAACTCGTTCGAGCCCGCCACACTGCCTCCAGGCAAGAAACCCCTGGGCATGGGCTGGGGGGTCAAGGTGAAGTATGATGACTCGGCCACAGAGGCTACGAGGCGCGTTACTCGCTACAAAGCGCAACTTGTGATCCAAGGACACACTCAAGTCCATGGAGTTGACTTCGAGGAGAGCTACTCCCCAGGCATTGCCAAGGAGATCTTGCGCATGCTCCTAACCCTCGGCGCGGTTCTCGACTACGAGATCGACGCGATGGATGTCATCACAGCCTTTCTTAATGGCGAAATTGACTGCGAGGTGTATGTCAAACATCCTCCAGGATTTGACAAAGCGAAGCATCCCCGTGATGTACTTCGCGTTCTCCGCAGTGTCTATGCTCTCAAGCAGGCGCCGCGCCTGTGGTACCAGACGCTTGTTACATGCTTGCTAGAGCAATGGTGACGCTCATCAAAGACCGCTGCATCTTCACCAAACTGATGAACGACTGACCCGTGTGCATCGTAGTCTACTTCGACCACATTGTCATCATCAAAGGCGGACTCTCGGCGCGCTTCAAGATGCATGATCTTGGCGCTCTCAAATTCATACTTGGGTTTCACATTGTTCGAGATCGTTCGCGACGAACTCTCGCGATGCATCAATCTCAATTTGCAACCTCCGTCCTCAAGAGATTTAGAATGGACAAATCTTCTCCTGTGCAAACGCCAGTCGAGTTCAACCTCAGACTTTCTGAGTCGATGTGCCCTCAGAATAAGAGGAGCGACAGTACATGGCTGACAAACCATACCGCTCGGTCGTTGATAGCATCATGTACCTCATGATCAGTACCCGACCTCGCCTCGCCTTTGTTGTCCAACAAAGTCAGTTCCTTACGAATCCTGGCCCTGCTTACTGGCAGGCAGCCAGGCGTGCTCTACGCTACATCCGCGGTACGATTGACTACGGTCTCGTCCTTGTCGGCGACCACGACATCGCAACTCCACTCCATGCGTACGCAGATAGCGACTACGCCAACTGTGTTGACACGCGCAGATGCGTCGGTGGTTTTGTCACGTTCTACGACAACTCCGAGATCTCCTGGGTCGCGAAGAGGCTGCGTTGTGTGGTACTCTCAACGACCGAGGCAGAACTAATGATCCTGTGCTCCCTTGCACAAGAATGCCTGTACATCCTGCAGACAGCCGGTGATATGGGACGCACCATCACAGCAGTCATTCCTTTATACGAGGACAACCACAGCACCATCCAGATCTTGAACAACTCTGGTCCCATGGACGCACAAAACACATCGATGTGCGTTACCATTTTATCAATGATCTCGTCGAACAACAAACGTTGCATGTCATCTACACTGATACTTGACACCAAGTCGCGGATATCTTTACCAAACAACTTGTCACCACGACGATCTGTGTTCTGCGAAGTAAAGTGAGAATTGTGAGGCTGCATTCCTCCGAACCCTTTGACTGTGACCCGGAAGCATGAAATCCGGCCTCTCGGCCCACGACCGAGGTCATCATGCGAGGAGGACGTTTCAACCATGGCGGCCCGACATTGGGGGGTGACGGCACCTCGGTGGTCACTCGATCCATCCGGCTCTCCTCCCGGCGCGTCGTGCGATGGGGCTAATTGGTCGGGACCTGCTCGATATGGTGTCCGACGAGTTGCGTCCTGGACGAAAGAAGGTGTAACCATTCGTGTCAACGCCCACCAAGCATAACAGCCGGCCTCTTGGCGCACTATGGGCACTCGACTCCGGTTAACATTGGGTGGAGTCGTTGGGAGGCAGTCAGAACACCCTGTTCCGTCAAAACAACACCAATGCCCTGTCACTCAGGTAGCAGCATGGGTGGTCGCTGGCTTAGCCAGCTAGACTTAGGTTAGGAGGTTTTTGTGCCTTCTAGAGGCTTTTCCTCACAGCAGTAGTTTGTCCCACAGTTCATCCGAGGATGTCACCGAGTGACCATCACTCCAAGGATCATCATTCAATGATTGGCCATCACTCACCAAGACCATCACTCATTGGCCATCGTGGCAAGCCCCAATCAGCTCACTTATATCACTTCCTTGTTTCCCTCCAACCACTCACGTGTTTGTCTTGCTTCCTGCCCTCTCCACTGTTACAATCCAGATTGATAGCTGAGGGCACAAGCAAGAATAAACTCATCCCAATTCCCATCCACAATGTGTTAAACTCCAAACAACTACGTAGTAAAATGCATTGAATCTTCAGGCAGTGGCGTTTGCCAAATAGTGACACACCCAACAAAATATGACTGGTTCTACCTAGTCAAGGCAACAAAATGTAGAACGTGTCCAAGGTCTTCGTTACGTCCCAAATCCACCTTTCTTAACATCATGCGAAAGGATATTCCATGCATCCCTTTGAAGTATACAACAAGTCTTGTGAACTCAAACACTGAAAGAAGGGCAAACTCACAAAAATAGCGATACCACTGAAGTTCAAAAGCAGAAACGTGCGTGGGTTATTTGTGTAGAAAATTCCACAATCAAATATATGCACACACTTGATGTTTCGTTTGTCGGACGAGATGGGCTCTATTAGCTGAGAGTTCTAGGCCCGTCAAATGCTGCTAGAATATGTGTCCTTTGATGGCTTAAAAAGAGCCGAAACACTCGTGTGTGCGTGGTAGGTTGAATTGAAAGGCCATACATGGCAATGAACGACTTGAAACTCGTTCGACAGGGACACAAAAGATTTGTTGGTTGTCAAATGCCACATTGATTATCGGACAGTCCGTTGATGTACGCAGTCTGAACCAATCGCTCTGAATGTTCGTGCAGATCCTTGAAGGAATTCATGTCGTGCTTTACGGAAGAGTCAGTTCGAGGCACAGATCGAGTGTGACGACCACTTGCAAACCCCACGTCCATGCATTCATGTGTGGTCAATTTCGGGGGTCATTGGGCTGAACCTTTGGTTCACCTTTTCAAGGACGGAAAAGACGTTAAATTTACGAAATTAAATGACAACGAGCTCTCCGGCGACGAGTTGTTGGACAATATATCAATGTATTCACACAACGATGGAAATCAAGTTCAACTTGAAGGACGTCGTATGTGGTAGCTGAAGCAAATCAAAACGGATTTGATTCTTGGGGATGCACTTGTCAAACAAAATCCTGGACCGAGCGCGGACTGGCCACCCACTTCCCGTTACATATCAGACCAGATTAATTTTGACAGGAAATCTTGGAGGGTGAAAATGGAAAGGTTGTGATAAACTTGAGATTTCATTCCGTTGTCGCGACCAGCGATATGCAAGTGTTCGTCATTCATCAAGAACGCCCAAACTCCTAAGAATACCTGCTAGATCCACCCAACTATGAGGCACTCATCGCAAATCCCTTGTTCATTTGAATCAAGGCTGTTGAATCAACAACAAAGATACTCCCAAGGAAAACAAAAATAGTCGTGTCACTCGCGAGCTATGTCGTGGTTTTTGACCAATATCATTTATTTTGTCCCAATATAACCTTTCCCATTGCTGTCGAGAAAGTATTATTTTGTGAACTATAAATAGCTAAGCAAACATGGTCGTTTGAGCGTGCACACGAAGGCGATCGGTAGCTTTGTGATCAACACCAAATGCCTTGCAAGAAGTACCCCGAAAGTATCTTGGGACGATGGTCCCGATGTTGCATCGACAAAACAATGGTCACAATAATGCAGTAATCCAATTCCAGTAACAACCTCGTTTGGGATCTCAAATGTCCAAGATAGGCTGTCCGTGTCCGCCTTTTATTGTACTAGTCTGCCGAACGGTGACTGGTCACGCTGCAATCCACGTGATGTGTGACTCGAATTCTCCACTCATTGAGTCTGGCATGCCTGGCCAGTTCAACCCACAGCACTCAGCTCGGTCGACTTATTAAGCTTATTAACTATTTCGAGCGGCACGCAATGTCGTCGATTGACCACCTGCGAGCAGATGGTTTGGCTACGAAACCCCAATGTGTCCACAGACGCTTGGACTCAATGTCACTGCGCCGAGTGGCATCCAATGCGTCTAGCAATACATTTGGCATTAGCGATATGCGATGTGCCTTCTCTTATTCCTCCTTCTGGCGACCCCGCCAAGTTGACCTCTGTTGGAGACGCCGCGAGAATCAGGTCCCAATGTTCCGAGTCGCTGGAACCGATCCGGATACAGTCCGGTTAAGGCAGCAAACGTGCACTTCACCCAGGCGCAAACTGTTTCGTCAACATATGCTCAGGAGACACGGTGGGGCACACAACTGTCGTGAAAGACCAGAGCTCAACGAATTAATTTATGGAGGAATCGTGCATTCATAACGTCATTTTCCTTTTGGACGCGGCCAACAATATTCATGCTGGTCGAACCCGATTTTTTCAAGTGCCCGCGGCTCACGCCCACGCAAGTGTTTCTCTACAAGACGATGGGGCGCCAAATCGTTCAGGAACTCGTACGTCCTACAGCCAATCCAATCCATATTTGAAGCAACATTGACTGGTATATGATGATGCAGGTGGCCAAAGTAAACATTCTAAACCCAACGTATGGCTGGTCACTGGTCTCGGACGAGTCCAATTTCAAGCTTTACAAAGGCACGACCCACGACGACACAACCCTTCATTGTGGGCACATGGACGTCGTTGGAACGGTCGACGAAGTGATCGAACTCTTCCGGACGGACACGACGCAGCAAGGCCGAGAATATTGCCGTCGCACGCAGCGCACGCTGGTCGACTATGTCAATTTGTACGACATTCTCGCCCCCTCCCCTGAACATCCCCACGACAAAATTCAAATCAAATGGATTCTCGGCAAGTCGCCGCTCAATGGCCTCGTGCGAAAGCGTGATTTCTGTTGTTTGGAGGTGTGTGTTGTCTTTTTTTTTTCGTATTTCAAGTCATGGTGAACTTTAGACGACCCAAGAACTCGTCGTCGACGGCACCCGC
The DNA here is from genome assembly GCA_009835185.1 of Aphanomyces stellatus. Lineage (NCBI taxonomy): Eukaryota > Oomycota > Saprolegniomycetes > Saprolegniales > Verrucalvaceae > Aphanomyces > Aphanomyces stellatus. The sequence goes on along the minus strand of VJMH01005119.1, from coordinate 14,547 downwards.
ATCTGGGTTCGCGCGTACAAGTCGATCGAATTGGACTGTTGCCCCGACTTGCACAGCAAATTTGGCGTCGTGCGAGGCACGTTGAATGGCATGGGCCACGTGTTTATGGAATCGATGGATCGCCCAGGCAACCTCTCGATGACGTATGTGAACCATTTCCAAGTGAATGGAAGCACGCCCGAGTGGGTCATCCAGCAAGCGTCGCAGTTTCGCTGTCGGAATGTGCTCGACATTGATCGATTCTTGCGCGAAAACCGGTTGAGTAAAACGCCGTTTTTGACGCCGAGTCAGTGGGCTCCCCATGACAAATGGACGGCGTGTGTGATTTGCCACAAGAAATTTGGCGCGCTTCGGAAAAAGACCAATTGCACCAAGTGCGGCCACGTACGTTTGGATTTATCTATGTTGGTTTTGTATAATCATTGACGGACGATGATTTAGGTGGTGTGCACGAGCTGCAATCGACCGTGGATGGTGCGCATCCTGGGCTCGTGGTCAAAAATGCTTGTCTGCGCCGGGTGCACCGTCAGTGGCCTCAAACGAGTGACGAAAACAAGTCCCGACGAGCGCCGGATAAGCATGGACATCTCGGCGATTGACCGACCGGAATCCATCACGTGGGCTTCGGATGTGTTGTCGCCGTCCGATGTGCTCTCCCCAGACTCTGCGTTTCAAGATTTGACGTTTTCAGAAGATGAAATTGACTCGCCCACACGGATTGTGTTCAATCGATACCGATGAAGCGGTCGTCGAGGAAGCATGTTTATTTAGAAATATATCACGCGCATGATGTTGATGTCATTCACCCAACAAACAATTTATCCTTCGTAATCACAACATGTAGAACACAAAATACAGGTTCAATGTGAACGAATAATGAATTTGTACAGGTGCCAGGTAGTATTGTATTCAAATTTATTTCGAGGCCCGAACACATAAATCGGAAAACCATGGGGCCGTCGTCCCAGAATCACTGACTCTGCGATACGAAAAGACAATGAACACAAGCGTGATAACATGAATTCCGCCCAATCTCGACATTGATCACTTTTGACTCGAAAACTGGCTTTGTCGAAGCCATTTTTTATTCCCGAGAAATCACTCCAGGCCAAACAACATTTTTTCAAATGATGGCGCATCTTTCACTCAAGAGAATTCATGGGTAAATTTTATATCCAAATTTAGAGCAAGATTGTTCACAGCGATTGATTTTTGCCACAGTGCTTTCCTCTTTCAACAAAGTTTGACGTCCATGATCGAAATGTTTTATCGATACGACTACATCCTCCGTTCCGGAGATGTGTTGTAGACATTTTGAGTCAAAATAATATATGATGAATTGTATGTAATTAAATTCAAGAATGGTGTATTATTATTGCAATCACAACGAAACAATGTATGATATGTTACATATTTGCGTCGTCAACTTCACCTCACGTCCTTCAATCAAAGTAAACACTTCATCAACATTTGTACTGCGAGTTGATGAGGCTGTCAAGCGTGTAGGACACTTAAAGAACCCCACACAAAGCATCCATTGTGGAGACTTGAAGAACCCTGTACTAAGCATCTTGTTGGTGCGTCATACCTGGAGGTCGCGCCACCCATTCTACTTGCTTCACTTCCAGTTGTGGTCTCGGACTCACAGCACCTTCGTATTAGCCTGTGCCGTATCGTGTCCTGTGTCGAATGGTCATCGCTGCCTCCGAGTGTCAACATGTTTCCGTTCGCCACGCGAACAAGGAGGCGGTCGGACTGAATTCACTCTTCCATGCTCAATTGGAAGCGGCAACATCAATACCTTGACCCTGGAAGTTGGAAGTGTTCAATGTTGAAAGACCTTGAACACTTCCATGGCTGACTTGAGGCCACCGTTGGGAACGTAGACGCTGCGTTTATGTTGAAGCAGGGAGTAGTATATACCCAGCCGTTGGGTCGACAGCAGTGAGCCAAAACTTGGTCGTCGTCTGCGCTGATGCCACATTATAGTAGGGGGCTTCTAGAAACTTTTCTACGACTGTTCGTACGACTCTTTGTACGTGAAAATTTTTGTCCTTGCACATTGCCATGGTCGGACAAACTGCTTTAATGCTTGTGCAGCCTGGATATTGACGTGATGGATTTTGTGCATCCACTTGTTGCCACTCAAAAATACAGAGTGCAATGTCCGTTCCGAAGGTACAGAGCTGGTGCGATCTGCATACTCCCGGAGTTAATCTTGCCAGGAGTAATTGACAGCAGATGCCTCACACTGTCAAAGCCAACGTCGTTTCTCCCATTGATTCGACTGAAAAAGACAGATCCAAAAAAAATGCCCCCCCCCCAATCCACAAACTCTTGCGCTTTGACGATTGAATTAAAGTCGGTTGCTACTACTTCGGAGACGAAGGGGTTGAATTGCAATGTGACTCGACGCATACGCCTCGGTGTCCGAGAATGATTGCTCCAAATACTCGTCCGAGTCGGGCGACAGCACGTCTTCCGACTCGTAAGTTGTCGATTCATGGCGGCACAGCGTGTCCAAATTTAAATCTTGGTCGACGCTGCTCTTGGTTGCAGCATGTTTGAGGGCCCGCACCGAACAACCCACGCAGACCAGTTTCTTGGACCAGACACCGGCTATCTTGACATGCCACGAACGGTTGCAATTGGTACAAACGACCTACACCCAGTTGGCCACACACAAATGGGTACGAGGCATCACGGGACGAGAACGTACATGACCACATTTCGTGCAATTTGACTTCTTTCGCAGCGGGCCAAACTTTTTGTCACAGACGAGGCAAGCAGACCAGTGGCCAAGGGGTGCCCAGTCCTGGGGAGGCAAAAAGGGGGTTTTGCTGAGCCGGTTTTCCCGTAAAAAGCGGTCAATGTCGAGCACATTTCGGCACCGATATTGTGCCGTTTGTTGGACGAGCCATTGGGGCGGGGAGCCATTGACTTGGTAGTCGTTGACATATGTCATGGAGAGGTAGCCTGGTCGATGCAGCGACTCGGCAAAGACGTGGCCACAGCCATTGGCGATGCCACGGATGATCCCCAAGCGTGCGAAAAAGTTGGGACAGCACACAAGCTCGATGGATTTGTATGTGCGTACCCAGAGACGCTGGCCACGGATGTGCAATTCTTGGGTCGTCTAGACACACGTCCAGTCTCGAACAATGTCGTAAAATAATACCTCGAGGCAGCAAAAATCCCGTTTCTTGACAATCCCGCCCAGCGGTGACTTGCCCAAGATCCACTTGATTTGAATCTTATCATAGGGCGCAGCGGACGTCGGGGCCATGATGTCGTACAAATTGACGAAATCGATGAGTGCACGACCAGTGCGACGGCAAAAGTCTTGAGCTTGCTCGGTAGTGTCCGTGCGAAAGAGCTCAACGACCTCTTCGACCGAGCCCACGGCTTCGATGCGGCCACAGTAGAGCGTTGAGGGACCATTTACGTGGCCTTTGTACATTTTGAAGTTGAGTTCGTCCGAGACGAGCGACCAGCCAAACGCTGGGTTTGCAACGTCCGCTTTGGCGACCTAGATAGACTCTGAGACCTGCATGTTGGTGGTATTTATATCGGTACCAAGTCCTGAATACTCTGGAGCCCTTGCATCCGATAGTCAGCCACTTGGGCCGCTGTCAACGGCGGACAATTGAAAAAGTCACGTGTCAACGCCGATCGAGTAGGCGCCATGGGACAGCCAAATGCAGAAATGAACCGATGCAAGCACAACTCACTCGCGTCCGTTGGTGTGGACTGTCTTGCCCAGACCAGCCTCCCGCTCGAACGGGATCTCGGCGATCTGTGGGTGCCAACCTGGGTGCAAGTTTCGCGTGCGCATGTCAAAAATCAAGATGCGAAATCCAAAATATAGAACGTATATTATACTTGTTTTATTTAAGGTAATGTATTCGGCTGTTAAAATTCAATATAAAGTGTTACAATTATCACTTTACATGCCCAAGAAACGTCGATATCAATGGCCATTTGGATTGCGCCTCGTCACACGAGTCATGGTTCTTGATAACACACGAAGAGTTTTTCTCGCGTCCACAACGGAGTGAATATAAATCACCTCGAAGTTTGCTGTATCTTTGAGCAAGTCAACGGATAAAACAAATACTGCGTACAGTGTAGTACTTCTTAGCTCTTCTTCGCAGCAGCACGCAAGGAGCAAAAGCAAGAGAAGTGACTTGGCTCGAACTAATTCCAAAATTCCAAACCCAATTCCACAATTCGCGATGCTTTATGGGTTGAAGAATGGGTTGAGCGGGCTAGATTCGAGTGCACTGAGGTGCGAACGTGGGTAAATTGGTGAATTACTTGACAAAACGGCAGGTTTGCTTATTGTACTGGTAATTTGGAGTTGGCTGGGCGATGACAGGTTGTTTCTGAAGGTTATGATTGGTTGGCGGTCGACGCCAATTCTTCGACCAACAAAGGCACTTCAATTGTACAATGTGCACGAGAGGCACAATAGGTCGTGCAGGGACATGGTGGTCACATATCTTCAGTCTTCCTTTGGTGACGACATATTAGTTCCGTAAAGCACACAATAACTCACCAGACTTTTTTGCTCACCATTTTTGGTGTGTAGTTATGTGCGGTGAGTTATTGTGTGCTCTACGGTGCGGGCGAATCTCTACATGGGAATTTCATACCAAGACCTACGAAGTAATTGGCGTGGTTTGATTAAAATCAAACCAAGCCAATTACTTTGTTGTTGTTAAAATAGCAACACATTTGTTTTACTGAGGGGCTTGACCAGGGACGGGCCTGGTCGCCCAATGTTCTCGCTCCGTTTTGAGATGGAACAGTGTGTGATTGGTAAGTCCGGAGATTGCAATGACATGGCCGTTCGACAAGAAGTACATGTTGGTTAAGTTGTCTGGTCGCGCAGATTTTCGAACGGGGCTTTTTGAAATAATGCATTGCGCTGACGACATCGAGACAGTGTTGAACCAGTCGCGGGTTGCGCCCCCTCCTCGCCTGAACTACCACGAAGGTTAAGCTTAAATATGATTCGGGCGACTGGTTACAAATGTGTGATCGTCAGCTCCGGCACAAACCTGTCTTGACTTATATTAAACTTGTTATCGTCCAATTGCCTACACTGACATGACGATCAAGCACTAACTTGGAAAATATTATATCAAGTCGCGAATCATTATGAAAGGCATGACCCTTGTGTCTCACGCTCGCATTGGTCTAGCCAGCAAGAGCTAATAACGGGGAATTTGCAATCCTTTCACACTGCTCAAATCACTTCAAATTGACCGCCATGGCATAACGAAGATTAGTGAAGGCGATGAAGACAAAACCTACTCAGTGAATATTTTAGCAGAATATTACAATGCAATATGAAAAAAACAAAATGCTCGCAGATACTTTCATGCAGAGATCGAAATGAGGTGCAACTCAAGCTTGATTCTCCGGCAGGAGAATCAAGAATGTGCGTGTTGATTCTTGGTGGACCATAACAAGAACAAGCATGCAGTTGGACGTGAAATTACCATGCTTGGGATTCTCGTGCGAACCTTGGAAACAATTATCATTTTATTGGACGAATTCGAGCTTTTATGTGGTTGTGCCATGTAAACAAACAAACCACAAATTGGCAGCATTCATTCAAATGCATACATTTTCATGGAAATAGATAACACAGTGTTGATTTATTTGACTGAAATTTTGGATGTCATTTGACAAACTAACATACTTTTCTACTGCAAAAGTTATACCAGAAAATTATTTGAGTCAATGTCACATTTCCAAAAAGACATCTGGAGTATTTGATTTGATTAGGCACAACAAATCCAGAGTGAATGGTGAATGCGTCCCGCTTGAAAATCCAATTAGTTAGATTTGTACCTCTTGGTCTGAAAAGAAGGAATCCGTTGGTTCATGTGCGGTAAATTTGTCTCGTACGAGAACTCCGTCAGCTATTTTCGAACGAGTGGAAATTCGATGTTGAAGTTCAAAGAATGGCAACTTTGACCGGGCCCGACCACCCCGGGCACCAATGTTCATTTTCGAATTTCGATTCCAGGGATTGTACGAATCTGTCAAGCACGCCAAGGAAACAACCACCTCAACCTTGATGCTCAACTTGGACGCTATGAAAACAGTCGTCCAAGTTCTCCAAGAACGCGTCGTGGACACTCCCGAGAAGATGGTGTATCTGTTTTTGGACGAGCGTGGCCACGAAGATACAACTGTGACCATGGCAGGCCTCGACCGCGCGGCGCGCAAAGTGGCTGCGACCCTTGAACGGAAACACCGTCGGTTCAAACTTTGACTTCTGTTTTATTGAACCCACATTGGCATGCTAGATCTTGTCCGCGGCGATCGCGTCCTGTTGTGCTACCCGCCGGGCACAGTCGACTTTGCATTTGCGTTTTGGGGCTGTTTGTACGCCGGCGCAATTGCCGTCCCCGTGGCGCCGCCCAATCCAGCGTCGTTGGCAACCGATTTGCCACGATTCAATCGGATGGTCGAGGACACTGAAGCCAAGATTGTGCTGACCACGCGCAAGTATTACGTGGCAACACAAGTAGCCAAGGCCGTGACGCTGTTTTCCAAACGGGTGCCAAAGTGGTCTACCCAACTGGAGTGGGTCTCGACCGACGCGATCGCCGACGCGATGGCACTGCGGTATGTTCGTGGAACGTTCCTGCGACATTTATCTAATCATCGTGGCTAGATTTACACGCCCTGTGTCACCCGCCCTCGACGACGTCGCATTTCTCCAATATTCGTCCGGGTCGACGTCCGATCCCAAGGCCGTGATCATCACCCACGGCAACATCGTCGCCCAACTTCAGACATCGCCGCTTCGATTTGGCCCCGACACGACGATGGTGTCGTGGCTACCCCATTTTCATGACTTTTGTCTCGTTGTGTGTACCCTCGTACCATGTTATATTGGTCTGGTTCCCTGTATTTGCTTGGCATGATTCTAATCCATAGGCTTTCGCTGCATCTTTTTATCTCCCCTCGCATTTTTGAAAACCCCCGCGTTGTGGATGCAAGTCGTGTCCAAGTACCGAGGCACGAGCACGTGTGGGCCCAACTTTGGCTATGCGTTGGCCGCGCGAAAAACGTCGGCCGACCAAGTGGCGACACTCGATTTATCGAGTTTAACCTATTGCGCCGTCGGGGCCGAGCCCATTCGGCCGGCTAGTTTGGCCGAATTCACACACGCGTTTGGTCCAGCTGGGTTTAACGCCAAGAGTTTCAACTGCAGCTACGGCATGGCCGAAGCCACGTTGGTATGGTTGATTGTGTTTAAGTAATCTTCATCACATGGTGTAGTGCATTACACATCGCACGCCGGAAGAATCGTTTGAACCAATTGTGATTTCGGTCAAGAAGAGTGCCTTGGAAATCCACCGCCGGCTAGTGTTGGCCCCGTTTGGCCACCCCAAAGAAGACACGAAAGAAATGGTTGGCTGTGGGAGCACGTTGCCAACATTCAACGTCAAGGTTGTGGACCCAGATACCCACCACGAAGGGGCATCGAACCACGTTGGGGAAATCTGGATCCGAGGCCCCAGTGTCGGAAAAGGTTATTGGAAGCGCGATGTCTTGACACAAGACTTGTTTCATGCCGAGCTCAAGTCGGCCACGTACTGTTTGGACTGGAAATCGATGCAGCATTGAGCGAATTCATAGGGATGATGACCAACGGCTTGATTGGTTTCGCACGGGGGATTTGGGTGTGTGGCATCAATCCCAACTCTTTGTGACAGAGCGGCTCAAGGATCTGATTATCATTCGTGGTCGAAACGTCAGTCCGCAAGACATTGAACATACTGTACCTCCTCTTCGAGTTTATCAAATTATAAACCTGCGATCAGGTTGAATTGGCCCATTGTCAAGTCCGTGCTGGGTGCGTGGCGGCCTTTTCGGTCGAAAATGCCTCGACAAACGAAGAGAACCTTGTCGTCGTGAGTGAACTTCGAGTCAAGATCAAGGACACGACACAACTCGCGGTCATTGCCCATGACATTGCGTTGGCGGTGCTGCGGGACCACCAATTAGCATCTGCTGTAATTGCATTGCTGCCTCCACGAGCCATTGCCAAGACTACAAGCGGCAAAATTCAGCGTCGGCTGACAAAACAACACTTTGAATTTGGAACGCTCGTGTCGCCTCAATACATTTGGCGGGCGGCGGACGGTGGTAAGCCCACTCAACCCCAGACCAGTCACGAAACTTCGGCTCGCACGACGTCCGATCCATCCGTTGCATTGGAAGCATGGCTCAGAGCATATCTGGCCAAACGAGGTGACAAGACTGTTGACATGGAGACGACATGGGCTTGTTATGGGATTGATTCGGTCGCGATGGTTGAATTATGCAGTGAATTGGGCTCTTTCTTGGGGTGCGTCGTCCCGCCAGAAGCTCTTTTCAAGTACGACACGCCTGCGAAATTGATGGCAGTTGCCGACACGTGCGACTGGACGGCACTCCGACCGAGCAATCAAGACGACCGCCCTGACGACCTGCTACACGAGTACACTGACATTGAGTCCGACTGCTATGACATTGCTGCGTTTCCCGAAGCCAAAGAGCTGCAATCCCACATCGACACGATGGCTGCAGCAGGGTTGAGGGTACAGGGTTTCTTGAACACTTCGCACTGATGCTCATGTCTAGTTTCCATACTTGGAAGAGTTGACGCTAGCCAGACGAATGCAGACCAACTACAACACATACAATTACTTGGGCTATGCCTCGGACCCACGTGTGATCCAAGCCGCCACCGACGCCCTTCAAGTACATTGTTGGTCGTCTGGCATTCCCTAACCCTATCCTGTAGATCTATGGCGCGACCATGAGCTCGTCGCCTGTCGTGGGCCAACACTCGCTCCTCTTGGCCCTCGAAGCCTCGCTGAGTCAACATTTTCAAGCCGAAGCTGCGGTTGTGTTTGTGAGTGGCTGGGTCACCAACGTCGCCGCGATCGAAGCGCTCGTGGGGCCATCGGACCTGATTCTCTGCGACGTCCTCAACCACAACAGTTGCGTCCACGGCCAACGGCTCAGTGGCGCAACCGTGCTGGCCTTTCCCCACAACGACGTCGCGGCGGCCCGGCGGATGCTCGAGAACGTTCGCCACAAATTCCGCCGCGTGTTGCTTGTGATCGAAGGGCTCTACTCGATGGACGGCGACGTGCCCGACCTGGCCGCGTTTGTTGCGCTCAAAAAGACATTCAAATGTCTCTTGTACGTCGACGAAGCGCACTCGTTGGGTGTGTTGGGCGAGACTGGACGTGGTGTTTGCGAATACGCTGGCGTCGACCCAGCCGACATTGACGTCCGCATGGGCTCGATGAGCAAAGCCATGGGCTCGGTCGGTGGCTTCCTCCTTGGCTCAGCTGCCGCCATGAACTTTTTCCGCCTCCGCGCCGGTGGGTTTGTCTACTCGGTCGGATTGAGTCCCCCCAATGCTGCCGCCGCCGTCCAAGCAGTCCAATGCATGGGCCAAGAGCCCTATCGGACGACCCAATTGCACCAACTTGCTCTCTTTTTCTACGACGCGTGTGTGCACGCCAACCTCGACCTTGGGTCAACACTTCGGGGCGGCGCGGTCGTGGTGGTCCATGTCGGCGCGACCGCCGCCACGGTTCGAGCGTCGGCGAGGCTCTCGGAGCAATATGCAATCAACGTGCGACCAATCGTCGCCCCCGCGGTCGAAGAAGGGAAGGGCAGATTGCGATTTTTCCTCTCCGTGCTGCAGACCCAAGACGAGCTGCAACGTACTGTCTACGCCGTCGCTCGAGTTCTCGCCAACATACAAGACATTTAATCAGACGGGTTCGTTGGTGGCCTTGCACTTGTGGACACGCGGAATGAAAAACTAGTAGGACCACCAGAATACTAGTAGCAGGTAATCCTGCCGCTCGGATCATTCCGACCGCGGTCAAAATGGTCAGTTGATTGACATTTGGTGATTGACATTTTTGTGTTCACTCGCAACATCTTCCCTAAAGCATACCAACGCCATCGAATCAGTTGTCCATACACGACCACGGTAGCATGAGAGATACATTCTTCATAGAGAGGGTCGCTGTGTTTGTGTTGAGCAAACGCCAAGCTAAGGTGACATGAGGCAACAGAGTCAGCTCTTTTGGAATGATCGTCCAAGGGTATATCGATCGGCAAATAGCCTAACCAATCAAAACGCAAGAAGAGTAAGGACAACGTGTCGCCCCGTTTCGCTTTGAGCATCATCGGTTGTCCGATCGACAATGCAACCACTTTTTCAATACTCCGAACAAACGGATCTATTTTATTTGTTCGATACAAATACCAGACATGACAGGGTAAACAGCGAGTAGAAATTGAATCCGTATAAGCTGGGTTAATAAAATTCAAATTTTCAAGGAATTTGGAAATAAGTTGATTGAGCACACAGAACCCCGTGTCCGGATATGCGACAGGGTTTTCCCCGCTGAACTTTCAATTCTCAAATTGAAATAAATCCGTACAAGCTGGGTCAATACGGTGAAACTCAATTCTCCATCAATTCTCAAATATATATGCTCATTTCCCCTCATCAATTCTCAAATTCTAAGAGAATTAAAATTACTGAAAACATATGAACGGACACCCGAATATTTGGGCCAACTTACCAAAGCGTATCTATGTCCATCAAAACCTACGAGAGTCAAAAGGTTGCTTACGGTTTTAGTTCGCGTCAAATCACCGCATGCCCACCAATCTATTCAAGTCTTTCCATATTTGCCTATCAAGGTTCATCATGCTCGGAGATGTTACCGAAATTTTAAGCGTGTCGAAACAAGTCACAACATACTCAACGGAGACTTCTATTTTTAGTTGTTTTGATCGAGTTGCTGAAAACACCGTACTTCCTCTGTTCGGAAAAGCTGTGTGCATTTCGCAACACCACTCTGAAATGCTGTGGGCGTTTTACTGTGATTGGCTACATATCAGTTTCACGTGATATGATTGGACAAAAATGTAATACTTGACCGTGCAACACCACTGCCTCGATTCGCGTGGCCGACCTACCGCCAGATGTAGCCGCCGACAAGGATCGGATCCCGTCTCTTCCACTGATACATGCATCGATGTCACCTCTTGTAGGACAGTCAGTCCGACACACCACAAGCGCTTCACAGGAAAGGTATGGTCACTGGTGTTGAAACACCGTGCCGTCGCAGCAGTCGCTGTGTGGCGACCACACACGACCCATTTACATCCCGCGACGCACAGGTTGGTAGGGGCAAGCGAAACCTCGCAATCGATAGTCCTAACTGGCCTAGCTGGCCTAGCTGATGCTTGGTTGGCATCATCTTCGTCGATGCGTCCACCTCAGCGGTCACCATCGCCCGTCCGTCTCCACGGCCACCTTTCCTCGCAGCGTTCTGCTCAACACTTTGACCAGCATTCCCAAAGACCCTAATTATATTTCAAAAATGAATACTACTCTGGTCCCGAAAGTTTGCAAATCGGTTTGAAGATATAATGACATAAATGTATAGAATTACTCCAACTTAGTCTAGGGAATTCAAGTTGTTAATGGCGTCCGTATACAACGCAATGGGGCACTCGAGGCTTGTTTTGGATAGTCCAACAACAGATCCGGTCTTCTTCAAGTGGGAGAGCTTATAGCCATTCATCCCATGATGTTCAATAGACTTCACCATGGCCGATTGTAGTGAGACAAATGTCTTCGCCAAGGTATCAGCAGGCTTTAATAGAACGCATTTTCAACGGCCCCAATTAGATCGTCAATAGTTTGAGTCTTTTTTTGGTGCTGGAGACTTTGAATAAAGAATCCTAAGTCTAAGACGTTAAAGTCGGGGCTGTTCGGCGGCTGGTTCGATACTTTGACACCATGGATGCGACTATCCTTGAGCATCTCCGTTGAGACACAACGATGGGGAGTTGCGTTGTCTTGCTGGATAATCACGCCCCGTCGTTGCATGGACCGTGGCATCTTGGACTTGATTGCTGGAATAACATGATCGACAATCATGTTGGTGTAAACCTCCGAATCGACCGACACCGTCGTCGTCAACATCGTTCCTTTTGGGCTTGCTCGATCTTGCCGCGGGTGATTGCTCGACAAACGGCCAGGCACCAATCTTGCCGTCGAAGATGCATTTCTTGTTGATGTCAAAACGTGGGCGAGCAACGGCAGCTAGTAACATAATTTTTGTAATGAACAGCTTGGATTTGCATGATCGAAGTGCCTTTTCTTCGTCGTCGTAGACGTAGAACTTCTTTTTTGCCTTGGTCAGATAAAACCACTTTTCATCAACATGGACATAGTCGAACATATTGACAAAGCAGTGGTTCCCATCCGACCGTGGCCGAAGGTAGCTCATGGCAAACTTGAGCCGTTCCTTGATGTTGACAGGCGTGATAAAGGGCTTTAGCCAACTGGAGCGCGCTCGCAATATCTTCGTCTTCTTCATGTGCTTGATTATCGCAGTCTTTGAGACAGGAATGCATGCCGTGAGAGAGCGAAGAGTCTGGCGGTCGTGTTGGTTGACCGACTTGATCATGGCTTCGATTTCATTGGCCTCAGGCGGCCAAAATTACTTATAAAAGTACATCCTCTGAGAATACATATGGACAAATATGGAATTTAAGAGGACATACCCTTGATTTTCAAGGTAACGTCGGCTACGGCACAACCACGCAAAAGCGATGCGCGTGCGCGGACCCACAAGCGCCACACCGCCGTCGGGTGCACTCCAAAGTGACGTGCCGTGTCGACGCATGCCCCGTACGGAAGCACGCCGCCCATTGAGCACTCCAACAGCATTTCGAAGCCACGTTGCCTCTCGGCCGGAGTCAAGTTTCCACGACGTCCCGACGTCGACGTAGACGTCGGGACGGGCGCTGAAGTTATTGCGGGTGAGGTGGAGGATGGCATAGAAGACTGGGCTTCGTCGGGGCGTGTCAAATTGCAAAATGAATGAATACCGGGTCGTCGGTGCGTGTCAAATTGCAAAATGAATGAGTACCGGGTCTCTCGCCCCCTAAATTCCCGACCCAGCAAATTTAAACACGAATTTCTCTGCATTGCCCGCGAAGTTTTGGGCCCAAAATACAGCGAATCAAAGCAGAGAGACCACTCTTTCGAATAGACTACTATGATTGGGTAACAGAGAAATACCTATGAAAATCCACCAATAGAAAGGAGATCATTGCAAACATTCGGGACCAGAGTAGTAAATTGCAATTTTTATTCCAAGCAATGCCGATTTTGAGCAGCACTTCGCAAGTTTTGCTCTTTGCTCTCAGAGAACATTTCCTTCAGTTTTTAATTCTCTTTCAAACATAGTTCAAATTATGGAAATTGGACAAGAAATAAATTTTTGGGGTCGAGCAAAAATCAAATGCACACAGTATTTCCTAACAGAGGAAATATTTTCTTGTCTTGGTGAGAAACTCGTATTTTTGATACTTTGACCGATTTGTTGAAATCATATTTACCCGTACAAAATTGAAGATATTATTTTTGCAACTGGTAGCGTTGGAGTAAATAAGATATTGACTAAGTGAGATAAATGATTTGTACAATTATCGTTGATGCAGGCAGCAAGCATGTGGACACGGAGCACGGACATCGTGTCGGCCACAAACCACATGGACGCGGTCGTTGTCTGGGGCACTGCCGCTATCCTCGTTATCGTTACGTTTTATCTTCGGTGGTTTTGGAAAGCACACCAATATCGTCATTTCTCTAGTCCACCCGAAGCCAGCGTCCTCTTGGGGCACATGTAGAAGTACAGTCAACGGCAGATTTTAAGCCACACCGAAGTTTCGCCATTACCAGCATGGTAATTGACCAATTGCGTGAGAGATATGAAATACTACAACCCCATTGGTCAAATTAACATCTCGCGCCAGAATCAAAATATAAAGCCCGCGAATTCGCACTTGTGTCATCTCAGTCATGTCATCTCTAAACACTTTCAAACTGTTGATGCACCAAGCATCACAATGGAAGAGGACACGAACAACCCATCTCGCCAGGGTCGCCGCCACGTATACCCCATCTCGCTTAAGAAGCAAGCGGTCGCCCTACGCGATCGCATGTCCATTCGTGAGATTGGAGACCACATCGGGGTCCACTACAGCAACGTGCGCAACTGGTTAAGGGTGTCGAACAAGTTATCCGAGTTTAAAGGAAACAAAAAGTCGTCAAACATGATTGGTGCTGGCCGCCCACCAATTCTGCCCGAACCGAACTCCCTGCTGGCGTTCATGGACGCCCGACGCCACCAAGAACGAGCCTTAACATGCTCCCACATGGTCAACTTTCTCAAGAAACATCACCAACCTTGGCTCCAAGCATACATCGCGCAACAGCCGGACGGCAACGGCTACGACAATCTGCTCAGGCTCCTTCAACGCTTCTGTGCTCGCCATGGCTACACGTATCAACAAGCATGCAACGCCAAGCGAACGATAACCGACCTCGAAAGCACACGCGCTGAGTTTGCTGCTCGCTTCTATAGCGACCATGGTGACATGCCCGACGATTGTGTCTACAATGTCGATGAGACCGGG